>CAEGAG010149610.1:0-36004 GCA_903067065.1 Brachyrhaphis terrabensis
TCCTCCTAAACCAGAGGGCAAACTGCACTCAAACTCTGCACTTCTGCCACTTTTTAGTTGTATATCTTTTATATATTTATATATTATATAATTTTAGTTGTATAACTTTTTAAGTTGTATATCTAGTTATTGTACATCTATTTTAATTGCTTAGGATAATTTTAGTTAGACTGTGCCTCTTATTGTTACTTAATGTTAGTAATGCCCTGTCTTGTATCACCGTGAGAGCGCGAGAAACGTCATTTCGATTCCCTTGTATGTCTGGACATGTAAGAGGAATTGACAATAAAGTTGAAAGTTGACAATAAAGTTGAAAGATGAAGTTGAAAGTTGAACAACCGTCAGTTCTGAGCTGTCAAGCGTGTCTTCCGCTATCGGAGCAAAATCTCAGCACGGCAGTTAAAGGGGCGGGACAATCAACCTTATTGGCTGATGTGAAATCAGACCGTGCCAGCTATTGGTTGTTTAATCCGTCACTAAAAGTAATCACTAAAGGCGTATTTCACAGTTTTTAAAGCTTTTTAGCACTTTTTATCTATATTTATGAACATATTTATTAACTTATTTTTTAACTTTACTACTTTTTAACTCTTTTTGTAGAATAAGACATGAAATCAACATCATTAAATTTTTACTTGTGTTTTTAACACTGGCCTACACTTGGACATGCAGAGATACAACATACTGTATTGAAGGATTTCTCATGCAATGCGCTGCAAACATTTTCACTGCCTTGGAACTTTGTAGTATTTTGTTAAGTTACCACCACATACTTAAATGTAGGATCTCAACACAAAATGGTGGATAATAATAAAGTTAAAGAAGAGAACTTTGAAAAAGTTTTTCCATGTTAGAATCTGAAAAGCGTGGCATGTCTTTGCATCCAGATCATATTTTTCTGTAAATACAGCTGCACGTCTCAGGCCGTCACATTGGATCTCTTGGTTTATGTGGAGGGCTGCAGTCTTGCCCAGTCTTTCACAGCTGCGACAGTGTTTGTTAGATTTGTAAAAAAAATATATATATATATAAATACTCCTGCAGCACACTGTCTTCAAGGCGTAATTTTTTTTAAACACATCTAAGTCCAGGCAACCTGCTTCTCCACATGGCTTGTTTCTAACGTAGATACGTGAAGGACGTGGGGAAAAACACTTTCGTTATTTGTGCTTTCTAAACTTTAAAAACAGATCTTTGAATGTAAACTTGATATTTGCGAAGGTGACTTTCCCAAGAGTTCTCCGTATTGGAAATTATCTATTTAGAAAGAAAAATTGCTAAGTTCCAGACTAAGACCAACACTTGTTGTTAAGGGTTCATTACAAGACACTAGAGACTTTTTTATTTTAGCATATATTTTCTATGTTTTAGAAACTATATTGAAATAGAAATGCAAGAAAATCATATGTGTGCCTCGGGTGGTAACTTGTTTTAAACAATGTGTGGTAGGTCTCGCTACCACAGTCAGACCCAATGGGTCTGCCAAGAGGGATCTCATGAGGCTTTGTCTTTAATCTTATTTACCGGGGTCATACACTCAAAAAAATATATATCCATACATTTAACAGTGTTAAACAATAAAATTGTGACAGAAATATAAAAACGTAAACCACAAAATAATTTAAAACTGTTGATTTGACATGAATTCACTTTAAATAAATTAACATTTTGAAACAGTAATTTGTACATTATTTTTCAGAAAAAAATACTTAGTACTACCTTGAAGCACTTTTTCAGTGTTTTCTTTAACGGAAAAATGTTGCAGTTTATAACGGTCGATATATAACGGTTTTTAACGGTTTATAATTTTTTACCTTTATTTGTTGATAAAAAATAAATAAAATTTTTAATTGCTGAATGGCTGTACTGATGATGAATGCATGGTGTAATATGACATTGTGATTTCTGAAATATTTTTCACATTATTAATCTTTTAGTAAAGAAAATGAAAACACTTTACACAGAATCCATTTTTGATTCAATCTTTTCAGGTCTTTATCGGCTTCCTTTTGTTTTGTGATTTTTATTACAGCATATTTTACTTCTCTTTTGGATGTATTTTGTTTGTAAAGAACACTGTGTGTAGCTTTTAAATATATATTCTGTTTAGCTCATAATTATTGAGCTTTGCAATTCAAGTCAACAACTAGTCAGACCAACAGCTAGCTGCCTAAATTATTGATTAAAATATGTCTTATGATCGCAAAAGCTTTAAAAATGTCTTTTCTATTTATTCATACTTAAATAACATTTTGTATGTATTTTTAAACAATAAAAATGAATTATTTTAAAACGGTTTTCCCCCCTGAAGTCTGTTGCATCGTTTCATGTTAAGGCGCCTGAATTCAAATGGGCCAATCAGTGCGCTGCGTCGGGCTCCAAAGCACAAAAAGGAGAACAGCTTCACATAAGTTTCACTTTGGACTACGGCACCAAGTGATCTTCACTTTTACCAAGTCGTTTCTATTTTCAGTGGCCACACTTGGGCTTCAGTTACTTCGGTAAGAAAATAATCAAATAATCAAAATTTGCTTATTTTTTAACAGTGCTGTGCTGTAGATAGTGAAGGTGCAAATGGTAACGTCAAGTAAGCTTTAGCTCCCGCCTAGCATTAAAAGTTAACCACTTGGACTAAAAAACAGCCTTCTGATCGTGCATGTTTCAGAGACGTGATTTAATTTAACCGTCGCATAAGTGTAGCTTCGTTTCGGTGCTATGGGTAAAAGTGGTCTTGATTTTTCTGCCTTTTTTGATGCCAGGCTAGCTTTAAGTTAGCTAACTTTAACGGCTGCGTTCTTGACTACCTTCTACCACAAGCAGATCTGTGGCCCAACTTTGCTCTGGAATCTCAAGGTGAGCCATTACAAATAAGATCATAAACTAGTTTAAACATTTTTAGTATTAAAGTTTCCTGACTCCCAATATTTTTGCTTTTGTTTTTGTGTACAGGAGCAATGATTTTACATAAGATGACCTCAAATACGTATCAGAGCCACAAAGCGTGTAGATTGTTTGGGACATCTTTCAGGGTACCTCATATAAGCCCAGACATTGTTATTAAGGTCTGAATGATACTCAAATTATTAAATCAATTTTAGGAAAAGTGGTGTTTCTTGTTGATTGTGAACGAGAGGGTAGCCTCCCTCCGCCTACGAGTGGGGGCACAGCTTCTGACGGTTATTTGTGCTTACGCACCAAACAGCTGTTCAGACTACCCACCCGTGCTGGAGTCCTTGGAGGGTGTACTGGAGAGTGCCCGTGGACTGTACCCACTGGTTGCCCAAGTTCCTATCCTCTCCTTCTCCGCTCTCCCTGGATTCCCCGGCTGTTAGCCAAACCGCTCCTCTGACTCCGACCTACCCAAACTTACCTGTCCGCCCTCCGACGCACCACCACGTCTCCCCCCTGAATCACTTTCCCGCCAATTACCTGGACCCACAAAGAGACTGAGAACCCGAAACCACCAGCAAATCCTCCCAGACTGATCAGTCCATTGTTTCCGTCAGCACTCCCGTTTCCTACTACCTGTGAACTCACCGGTTTCCCTGACCGTTCTGTGATCCCCATTTTCCTGGACCGATCTCCTGCCAACTTGTCTGTTCATATTTAAATAAACTTTCTTTACTGATTCCGTTTCTCCTGTGTGGTGTTCTGCATGTGGGCTAAACATATAGACCCAAACATGACATGATGGGGTTACATTTATTCAGTTTTACAGGAGTGATGTATATTCTCATAGTCCATTTATACTGTAATAGTCTAGATTTTGTTCTAATAGATTGAGAATGAAGGCTCCACAATGGCGCTGTTGGTAGCACTGTTGCCTTGCAGAAAAGAGGTTCAGACATAATAAAAGTGGCATGCATGGGTTCTCTCCGGGTTCACTGAGTATTGAAACAGCAGAAAAATATTAAGGAGTTTTACATGCAAAAGGATTCTTCAAGTTTTATAGTTTATAATTTTCACAAATGAAATGATAGATTTAATATGATAGGTAACTAATTAATGATCTGATCAACATTAAATGAAGTTTTAGATATATTACATCATTAAATTTACAGTGTACTATGAAAATGACTTGCTGTAGAGCTACATCTTTCATTTGTCAGAAAACAATAATTTTTTTTAAGGTTTTATGGTCTATCAGAATTTTTAGTCATAATTTTTATTTTTAACAACTAAATATTAGGGTTTTTTTAAACTGTTTTATATCAACTATGGAAGTGATTTTAAAGACTACTTTTAAAAACTTCAGGCTTCAGTGCCTAATTATGTTGTAACACTTCATTGATATACATGTTCCCTAATTGAAGCTTGGGTTTTGCAGGAGTCTATTTAGTTGTAGATTTATTAAGACAACCAACACTAAGGCAAATTAAACTGATAAACTTAGACAGCGTGGATCTAACCATGCCCACTCATGCCTCTGTTCGAAAACTTACCAAATTTTGGTTATTTCTTAACACCAAGATCTAAGCACTCAGACCGGCGGCGCAGCAGCAGTGACGAGCGACATTTTATGAGACTTCCATCAGAACAAATCCAACATGAATTTCAGAACATCGTCTCCTGTCAACTTCAAATCGTTCCTCCAAAGTTCAGTGTTGAAAAATGCTGAAGAGGCAGAAGAGTTTCAGAGCCAGGCTGATGTTCCTCCTTGTGCCTTAGGTCTCAGCTTTTACTGTGATTTTAAAGCAATAGTTGTATGTTTTTTTTAGTAAATTATTTATTTTCAGGTAATCTAAGGCTGCTTGGCAAGATTGCCTATTAGCTGGATAGGAGGATCCTGTCCTGTGTGTTCCAGGCTCATCAGAGGCTCTATGGTTTCATACTCATCAACATACCACAGACGATTGTCGAGGTAACGTCTGTCTCAGAGAGAAACCTGCAGCCTACAGGGGAATTTCTTATGATCAAGTTCAGCTAAGAGTGAAAGTAAAAGGTTTTTATTTGGCTCAAGAACTTCCCCATTTCACTACATTTTGAAGACTGAAAAATGCCCATAGTAAAGATCAAGCAGGAAGTAATGGATCTTCCTTCCTCTCTTGCAGGTGAGCACACACCCTCTGACAGGACATGTGGATGAGGCGTATCAGTTCTATCTCTCAAACAGGTACACACACCTCATGGAGTCGCTAGGCCTGCTGGGGTACAAATTAGCTCTCCATGCTCCTTTTTGTGAGTTTATTGTCAATTCTTATGGAATCCTAAAGGAGAGGCCGAGAAAAGGCAGCAGCAAATGGGCTGAGTACAACAACCCAGATTTTCTGAAAAAGATAATAAAGAACATTACTCCACAAAGACTTAAGAAAGACATGCTTCTGGTGCTCTCGTGCCTCTGCTACCTGTCAACAAAGGACAAGAAGCCTCTCCTTGAGTGGTAATCATCACTTGATCCTATCGACATTTTAGTTTGCAGAATGAATACATTTGCTGCACCACAAGCAAATTAGCTCAAGTTGCACACAGTAGTTGGACATCCAGAGATACATACTGTATTGAAGGATTTCTTATGCAATGCACTGCAAACGTTTTCACAGCCTTGGAACTTTGTTGTATTTTGTTAAGTTACCACCACATACTTAAATGTAAGATTTCAACACAAAATGGTTGATGATAATAAAGTTAAAGAAGAGAACTTTGAAAAAGTTTTTCCATGTTAAAATCTGAAAAGTGTGGCATGCCTTTGCATTCAGATCACATTTTTCTGTAAATACAGCTGCAAGTCTCAGGCCGTCACATTGGATCTCTTGGTTTATGTGGAGGGCTGCAGTCTTTCACAGCTCCGACAGTGTTTTTTTTTTTTTTTGCCAGGATTTGTTAGAAAAAGATATAAATACTTTTGCAGCACACTGTTGTCTTCAAGGCATAATTTTTTTTTTAAACACATCTAAGTCCAGGCAAGCTGCTTCTCTACATGGCTTGTTTCTAACATAGATATGTGAAGGACGTGGGGAATAACACTATTGTTATCTGTTATATGTTCTTAAAAAGACAAGAACTGTGACAATTGACAGATTGCACTTTAAAGAATAAACATAGTTTTCCGTTGACTTGATGTAAAGTGGTATATAAACTCATTCCAGTTAAATACAAAAACTTTGTATATTTAAATTAAGATTTGGACCATTTTAATTCAAATGGACTTGAATTAAGATGGCTCAGTGCAAAAACAAATAA
Source organism: Brachyrhaphis terrabensis (assembly GCA_903067065.1). Classification (NCBI taxonomy): domain Eukaryota; kingdom Metazoa; phylum Chordata; class Actinopteri; order Cyprinodontiformes; family Poeciliidae; genus Brachyrhaphis; species Brachyrhaphis terrabensis. The sequence goes on from CAEGAG010149610.1 coordinate 6,181, forward strand.
AAACTGAAAAAGATATAGCTAGTTTAAAATTAAAGTTGCATAATGCTAAAAGTGTAAATTCCTTTCTTTAGATATAAAATCAACCTGTATTCATAGATTTAGAAAGTAAAGATTAGAAATTTCCCCATTTCAATGCAAAACGTTGTACATTACGTTTGGTAGTGCAGCGGAACCTTATGCCATTTGACAGAAGTAAATATCAATATAAGAGCAATACATGATGAGAAACTGCCAGTTAGACGCTAAAAGGTTCACCTGAGCGGTTTCAGAAATGTTTTAATACCAGCAAAATACTACTTTCTGTCACATTTTTAGAAGTTAATAGAATATAATATGCGCTATTGATTAAAAATGGGAAATTGCTTATTTGCTGACAAGCTTCGCATCCTAGAGTTAAATATTAAAAAATACAAACAACCATTAGCGATATTAAATTCATTGGGGGGAAAAATAGCACGGAGTTATAGATTTTAATATATCTTAATAGGACATGAAGTAAGGGAGTCAAGATAGCAAAAAGAGAAATAACAGAAACAAAAGAGCCTTGTTCAGATATTTTTGATATTTTGTGAACAGTGAAAAATGACGGGGCACAAACGTGATGGCAACAACGCAGGGGGCGTGGCCTACATTCAGCCGGGACAGGAAGGGTTTTTTTACTCTTCAAAGTGCTGCTTTCACGGCTCGGTTATTCTGCTTTCCTCTCAAAGCCAGCATGCTCGAGAGGTGAACATTTGATATATGAAAAACAACAGTAGATATGATGACATTAGTACACCAGCAGTGTTTATAATGAATGGGTCCATCACACGGACTTCCGATTTTGTCCCGTTCAGGTAAGACCATCGGATCAAATCATCAAAAGACAGCTAAGCAGTTCAAGCTAGCTGCTCTCCCTTATAGACGCAGGTGATTGAGGTTACAGACTGTGAGTGATGTGTTATAAACCATGTGGAAAGCGTGATCATTCATTACTATTATGTTATAATCGAGGTCTGACGTTTTGGTGTCTTTGTGTGAGTTTTTGTTTTAAGTGAAGCGGTTCACTGGGCGTCAAATGGAAGATCAGATTAAGAAATGTCCTAACTTGGTGAATGTGCTTTGTGTGAAATAATTTAAATTTCAATTAAAATGTTGCAGAGCAAGTTTAGGGAAGAGTTAAGCTGTACCTCACCCAACAGTTGCAGACGGTGTATTTTATGTGTAAATCCACACAAAGCAAGGGTGTGGTGCTCAGATCAAAAATAACAACACTTTACAGATTAATTACACTATGTCCATATTCACTGATTATTTTAAAGGGGAACATGACTCTTTTATACTGTTTGTAATCATCACTCGTGGCATAACCATACCTTGAAGGAGTATGGCCGTTAAACTATTCATATTTAAACTTTTTGTCATTTTGTCTGTTTACAGCAGTAAGTGTATTTTATTAAGACTTTATAACAACATAAACTAGTGCATAGGTCTGATTTTTTTTTTCCAACGGAATGCAATGTAATTCTGTGACTTTGTATTTTCCACTACATGCACGGACATGCAATCAAAAGCTAGTTCTTCCTGGGAACTCTGGTGCATATGTTGACTCTGTCTGCAAGAAGGACACACCAAATTTATAGTCTTTTTTTCTTTTTTAGCGTCTCTGGGGAGAGAGATTTACCTCTGGAATAATAAGGCCACAGCAGGATATCTGGATGCTGTTCAACCTTGTTTCTGTTTAGAGACAACGGGGAGCCATGGTTCTACGGGCGTCTCCTTTCCCCAACGGGTTTGTTGCTGGCATCCACGCCATAGGATGGGCGTTAATTGTGCCGTGCTTTTGGTATCTTGATCGTGTTATTGCTGTGTGCAAGTCCACCACAAAGGAGATGAGGGATCGACAGGAGGAAGAATGCTACCTCCACCCCCTCAAGGTCTTCTTCGGCTCTATTTTCTTCTTCATTTTCTTTCTGCTCGCAGCCCCCTTGGCTTTCCTGGGATTTTTGCTCTGGGCGCCGCTTCAGGCCTGCCGCCGGCCGTTTTCCTACCACAGAGTGGAACCGACCTCAGCAGAGAGGGAGACAAACAGAGGCTTTGAGCAAACGGGAAAGGCGTCCTTTACCTTCGCCTCAGCCAATCTGTGTCTCTTACCAGACAGCCTGGCTCGCTTCAACAACCTGGGCCACACCCAGCGGAGGGCGTACGAGATCGGCAAGCGTATCGCGAAGAGCGTTGTGCGACCCAATGTGATAATCACGGTGGAATCTCCCAGCAGCTGCGGCCCTGTCAGCCCCTCTGACAGCATCATCCCCAGAGCATGCTCAGACACAGATGGAAGCTTGGAGGGGCAGTCTCAACCCACAGGAGATCATCGATCGGAACCAACCGAAAGTTCTGCATCCTCTGATGACACAGAGGAACCACTGACCGAACCATCCTCTTCCCAACTGAATTATAATGAGAACTCCAACAAACAGGGTCAGTCTGACCGCAAGAGTCCTGCTGTTTTGTTCTCCCAGCGTACTCGTCAGCAGGATGAGGAACCCTGGGAGGTGTCACCCTTCTTTCCAGCCAATATCGATATACTGTGTCTGGAAGAGGTGTTTGATAAGAGAGCTGCTAAAAAGCTCACCAATACACTTAAACCATTGTTTGGACACATACTGTATGACGTCGGCGTGTACGCCTGCCAGCCGCCGTGCAGATGTTCTGCCTTTAAGTTCTTCAACAGTGGTCTGTTCATGGCCAGTAGGTTCCCGGTGCTGGAGGCCCAGTACCACTGGTTTCCCAACAGCCGTGGGGAAGACGCTCTGGCTGCCAAGGGTCTGCTCTCCACTAAGGTGCCTTGTTAATCTGACAATAAATTGTTTTTTATTTATGTGTTGAGGAATGTACTAGCATATCAGCTGCCTGAGCTAATCTATTAGAAGAGATTGAGTCGCAAACATCTAAAAAGATATCCTAAATAGTTAAACATGCTGCTTCAACTAAATAACCTCCGCTTCCTGAATGAGGAAGAGGCACAAAATGCTATATAAATAATCCAAACAGGTTATTAAGTTAAATCAAGTTAAAAACTGTTGGAACTGAAGGTGAAACAATCAGAATATTCCTGACCGAAACCGATTTTGATTTTATTCTGAAAACTATCCTGTTAATTCTATTTTGTTTTTAGTTTAAATGCTATAAGGTGCATTAGAAAAACCTTGTGTTTTTTAACACATAAGGTGTTTAATCCATCAGAGAACGGAGGAAAATTAGCCCCACTTATGCATCGAAGCATGTGGGGATCTGTTTTTTAATAAACTTACAAAAGTATAAACTGTTGGGTTATTTGTTTATACTTCACAAATGCTGGGAAGTCTTAGTTTGCATATAATGAACCAGGTTTTTTCAGCATTTTACCTACCTTTCGTCAATCTAGTGCTTCCACAATAACCACTGGGCACTGTGTGCATGCCGGTTGTTTGAGAGGCAACCAGAAATAAAGCCTTTTCAGTCCCACCATCACAAAAGTAAATGTATCCAGTTTACACTAACTGGAATCACCACACATGTCCACTGTTAAGTACGGTGAAGCATCTGTGATGCTGTGGGCTTCTTGCTTGGCTCTGGGAATCTTCTTAAGGATACCCAGGAGTCTGAATGATCTAGAGAGATTGTCTGAAGAGGAATAATAAGATTATTCTCCCTGTATGCTCCAATCTGCCAAGTATGAGGAGAGGTGTATTGTTGTCAAAATAAGACTTATCAGGTTATTAGTTTGTATTTTTCTATTCAAGCTATATAAATGCCTTCAAATTAAAGGTAGGGTTGTCTTTTTGGAAGTTAAATTTGATATGATGCTCCTGTTAAACATGATGAATTTTTTAAAGAAGGTAGTCAATAATAGTGAAAGATGCCAATAAGTATGGGAGGGGGCTGCATTTGTTTTACCAGTAACTTAAAATAAGATCAAACCCCATGATTTTAAAATTTTCAGGTTTTAATCGGGCAGAATCAGAAACAGAAGAAAGTGGTTGGCTATTTCAACTGCACACATCTTCATGCACCGGAGGGTGAGCGCCAATTTCATATTTGGTTTGATCAGATAGGCTCACGTTCTTAAACAACGTTCCCTGTGTTGTCCACAGGTGAGGGGAAGATTCGCTGTGACCAGCTGGACATGGTCACCAGGTGGATCGGGGAATTCCAGGCCGCCCACAACCAGCCTGATGAGGAGGTGGTTTTTGATGTTCTCTGCGGGGATTTTAACTTTGATAACTGCTCACCTGGTATGTCTCATATGTCTCATAATACCAGTTATAGCTGGTACTATGTTAAGATTTTGGACATTTTCCACAGTGTTATTTTAAAGCTCATTTTAGACCTATTTGAATCCGCATGTAATTTGTCCTGTGTAGATGATGTTTTGGAACAGAACCACAGTTTGTTTGAGGAGTACAGAGATCCGTGCAGAGCAGAAGCTGGAAAAGAGAAGCCCTGGGTTATTGGTTGGTATTATTTACATCTTTAAAGCTAGACTACATACAGCGCATACAGACTGTGTTTTGTTTTCCCTAACCAAAGGTACTCTGCTAGAGCAGCCTTCTTTGTATGAGGAGGATGTGAACTCCCCAGAAATGCTACAAAGGTATTTTTTTTCTAGCTTTCTTCTGTTTACTGAAGCAGAAATATGATGAGAGTAGCATTATTTAAATTTAGAGTATTCACTGTGGTGACATGACGAACTGTTTTCTTTTCTTTGTGTCTCTGTAGGACTTTGGTAACAGAGGAGGTGAGGAAGCAGTACATCGCTCCTCCTGTTCCTAAACAGGGTGTTTCTCTGGTTTATCCAGAACCCGGCCAGCCTTGGATTGGGCGACGGATTGATTACATTCTCTACCGGGAAACCTCTATTTCAAAGCTCTGCAGAACAGTACGTTCACTGTTGAGTTCTTATCTTACTTTGCTCTGTTCCCATTTAACCCATGTTTCTCATTCTAGAAAATAGCCTAATATATTGAGAGTTCATAATATATTAATAAATTAAAGCAAAACTAACATATTTGGGTTTGCTTTCAACCATACAGGAACTGGAAGAGGTGACCTTCATATCTCAGCTGGCTGGGCTTACTGATCATATTCCTGTTGGCTTGAAATTGAAAGTCAGTATGAACGCTGACTATGAGGATGAATGAGAGCTCATTTTAATGAGCGGGGGCCAAATGTACACAATTTTACACAGTTTTGCTTTAAACTGTTTATTGACATACTTGAATTTGTAATTTTAGAAAAACTTTTAACCACTGGTAAGTTTGTGACACAGGTGGAATTTACTTTTTTAAAATGTTTTTTTATGGTTCCACATTTCATATGCATTTTATACATTTAGAACTGCTCAGAGTTGTTGCATTGATCTTTATAAAGCTACGTTTTGAATCAGCAGAAAAGAAAATTCTTAAATAAGTTAGGACTACTTTCAGTTTTCTGTCTTGCTATAATGTGTCAGCTAATATGATGTCAGATATCTGACTATTAAACTCATTGATCACAGGTGCTATTAAGTTCATAAAGTTTGCATGCATGATTACAAATGTATTATATCTCATAAGCAAACAGCTGCTATGGGTTTGTGTATTTATAGGTTGATTTGATTATATCACTCAGAATAGATTAGTATGATCAGAATAATTAGGATGATTACTAAGAGATTAGATTATATCAGATTGGTTTAAATTGTTTTTTTTATTTTTTATTTAATAAATGATATGACTTAAAAATGCTCCTTAGTGTCTTCTCATGTTGTGTTCTTCAGCTGTTTAATGATTAGCATTATTTTATGCTATAAAACATTTACATTCAATTTTAAAAACCCAAACTATATGATATCTATCAGGGAGCAGCATTTTTTCATGGGACTGTTCAAGAGAAATGCAGTGTACTCAATGTTAATTTTATACAGTAAAACCCCAAATTATTCATACTCCTTTTAGATATGATATTACGGTAATGTAAATAAAATCATCTAAATGATCTTTTTTAAATCGGTACTTCTTTTACTTTGTTTCATTATCATGTTTAATTTTGCAGTCACAAACAACCTTCTTGGTTGAATTTAAAAAGTATCTAAACAAAAGCCACCAGAAGGTCTGGGAGTATTTCTTACTTTAACTGTTAGTCTCAACAAATCAATGAAACAAAAAGTTAAAATATTACTATTTATTTGTTACAGATGACTAGTATGTCGTGATTCTAATTAAGTAATCAAACATGTTACTCTAAAAGTGCTCATTGTGTTAGGACTTGTTTCACTCTATCATAAGTCAAGATGAATCATTTAAAGCTGGTTTATAATCCTACCTTGTAAAATACAGCCAGTGCTGTTTGATATTATTCGCCGACAGGTGGCGGTACTTCCAGTTATTTTGTTCACCGCACAGAAAACGAAGAACTGTACAAACCAATCAGAATCCAAAGACAAGATCCACTTCCTGTTTTTACCGCTCGTGGGCAACTTTGACAGAGAGCGACTGTTTTGCTCTGTAGCTTAAAAATCATGAATATTCTGTGTAGATCCAGGATATTGGTATCTTCAGTTTGTCGGAAAAGTAGTTTAATAGATCAGTCGGCTGTTCCTAGATGCACGAGTTTGATATTCAAAGCCCGGTGCCACAGACTTGCTGTTAATTTATCCTCATGTCAACAACGCTGGCGTTACGGAGCGTGTCTCAGGTGTCCCTTTGAGTCAAAAAGATGCTACACAGACAGAGGTGAGGACAGACTCACAGAAAGACCGGAGAAATTAGAGGACGAAACCGAGGAGGTGGAAGATAACAGGAGTAACTCTAACTCCCAGAACCAGGGTAAGCTATATCTATCTGCTATAATAACAAAGCATGTTATTATAGCAAGCATGTTGTTTTTTTTGTTTTTTTGCTGTATAAATGGGATAAAATGATCCAGAAAATGAAAGACTCATAAAATTATGGGAACATGCTGTTTGTTGCTAATCAAGGTAAAATTAGCCAGTTCCTGTCATTTATTGGTGATTGACTAATCCAGCACTGTTTTTTTTTTTTTATATTATAATCTTATGTACTAAATATTTTTAATAGAGGCTAGTTATTTTTACTATTAAAGGTTACAGAAAGTAACTTCACTTTTCAACTTGCTTTCTGAAATCTAATTTAGGATGCTTTATAATAAAAATAATAATAAACAGTCAAATTAATTCATTATGAAAGTCAGGCAGTCTTAAAAATCCTTAAATACTTAAAAATGTTCTTATTTTGTCCAGGATTTTCCGAGGTGTTCACTCTCGACGTTCTGATCTCTCTCCTGCGTCAAGAAAATGCTGTGGACCTGTGTGTGATTAAAGTGCCGGATCATATTCAATATGCAGATTACTTCATTGTGGTCAGTGGTGTGTCACCAAGACATCTCCGTGCCATGGCTCTTTATGCTATCAAAGTGGTAACTATTCTTGACTTGCTTTCTGTTCGATATATTTATAAAAGAAGCCTACATTTGTTTTCAAAGTTAGTACTAAGACTTGCTCTCCTTCAGTTCAAGTTTATGAGGAAACATGGAGAGCCACATGTCAAGATTGAAGGCAGAGATGCAGAGGACTGGATGTGTGTTGACTTTGGTGTGTAAATCTCCTAAAGAAAATATTTTTTCCCTACTGGTGTTGCTGTTTTAAAAGTAGATTTTGTTTCTTTCGCAGGTAAAATGGTTGTTCACTTCATGTTGCCTGAGACCAGAGAAGTGTATGAACTGGAGAAACTGTGGACTTTGCGTACCTATGACGAGCAGCTGAAGAAAATTCCTGCAGAGACGCTGCCAGAAGACTTTATTTTTGATGCCAACGAATTTACAAAATGACTGTATATTTAAACAGAGCCAGAAGTCAACTAATTCATAAAATTTTTTAGCTGACTTTCTCAGTGATTAGTTGGTGCATATGCTTTTGTATTAAAAAAAAAATTAACAAGATTAGTCCTTACTTTTTTTTTTGCATCGTCACTATGCCATACTGGTAAAGTTTGTAAAACGACTTTGAGTTCTTTAATATCTGCAGCATAGTCCACAATAACTTTGAAGATTTTTAAAATTAAAATTTAGTTTTACTTCCTTTATCGTCTTGATAACACTATTTTATCTTACACACCTCTAGTGGGTTTTTTAAGGCTCTTTTTGAATTTTTCAGAAGTGGAAGTTAAGCAACGCTATTGTTTTTTCAGAACTCCCCTTTACAATGTTAACATTTCAAAGTATCTGTAGGGATGGAGAGCGGTTCCAGTTAACTTCATATAGGTAGCTGTGCAATAGCAGATTATAACAGTTTGCACACCTTGCGACCTTCCAATTATTGGACTGACTCACAGCAGTTTGATGGGTACAAAACGAGGGATGGAAGGTAACCAAAGCCAACAATTTCAAATTGATGTTTTCTACTTGTTCAAACAGTTTGATTGGAGCATACAGGAAAAACGATGTTGTTAGCTAAACTTTTACATACGACATGGTTTAACCCAGCACTTAAATTGACTGAAAGCCTGACCTCTAGCTGAACGTCACTGAACCATGTTAACAACAGTTCTCAAAACCAAGTTTATGATGAAGCATAAAAACAGAGCAGCACCACTGGTTCAAACCTTCTACTCAACAGCTTCAGCGTACTAAGCAACCTCAATACACAATCAGTGTCTGACTTTAATATAGGGTCCAACTCCTAACTACTAATTATAAAACAACGTCTTTAAAATCAAACACACACTCTGTTTTGTACCAGTGGTGATTCTGACATAAAATGTTGCTCTGGGCTACTTTTAAACCATGGACAATTACAAATGATTGGTCATTTTACCCAGTAAGCAGTGGGCTTCAAGCTTAGCTATAGCGATAAAGTGTCTCCCATTTATATCTGCTCAATCTTCGTACTGCAGATTCTCACTTCAGTCAAACTCCAGTCTCTTGTTAGATCAAACAAAAGTATTTCTAGTGTTAGTAAAGGTTGTTCATGATTAACTAACAGAGGATTCATTTTTGAACATTTTCTTATTTTATCATGCTCTAGCCACATTATGTGACAGATCAACACAAAATAGAGCAACATTGTAATATGGAAAGAAACTGGTACAAGGTTTTCTGACTGTTCTATAATAAATTTGTGAAGTGTATCATATTTACTATGCCCTTATATGCAACCACCTAATAGCTGAGATTTTTTGGGTTGTGTCTCTACCAAACAAAGACTCATCTGTCTGATCTAGAGCTTTTTGTTGGGTATCAAGTAAAATTGAGCAACAGATTATGTAAAACATTGAAGTTTTTGATTGTGATGTGACAAAAGGTGATAAAGTTCAAGTTGCATTATTAATTTTGTAAAGTACTGTATAACACATAGCATACTAATATAACCCTCTAACCTCCAAGGTTAGAGGGTTATATAACCCTATAGTATAGGGTTATATATATGTAGCCACAGCTACACTTCATTGGCTCGTTGTCAGATGATATGCCTGTCCAAACCTCCTGCTTGAAAGCTTTTGTGCTACTTAATCTGGTGACGTGTTTTTACCACATTCTGTGTTGTGGTATCAGTCCAGGTCATTTTGTCCCCTTTATCTGCATGTTTACAGGTTTAACTGATTCTCTAGCCATAGCTATACATGTTGTTTCAGCTTGTATACTGATAATCACTCTTGACTGTTTGAATAAATGTCTTTTTCTATTTTCCTTTTGACCTTTATGCTCTCTTTCGGTACTGTCATACTGTCTTGTTCCTGTATAACAAACTCTTGGGAATAAAGAAATATCAAATAAGTTTCAACAAGCAACTAATTTAAATTGCACTGATTTTGTATTTGGAGGTCTATAAACATGCCCATTACTTAAGGTTTATAAATGTTTTGTTTCTAGTTATGTTGTATAATATAAGCTTATCTCTGGTGAACTTTAAGGAACACTGAAATGTGAAAGAAATTTTCCACTCAGATTTTGCTGTGTGCCATAACGATGTCATTACCCATACAGCCGTTTTACCTACTGTTGTGTGGTCATTAGGAGTCTACTTGTTGATGGAGTAGATTATGAGGAAAGGGGCGATTAGTTATAGCATTCTGCAAGCAGCAGTGGCAGACTATCTCTCCTGCATGAGTTGTTTTTGTATAAAGGTGCAGCACGCTGCCCTGAATGGATCATTTCATGCAACATAAATGAACAAAGCCAACATAAAGCTTTCCATCCTATACTTGTGTGTATGTGACAACTTAATGTTCTGCAGAGAAAGCAGGCTGGATAATGGGCAGCTGTTTTATCACTCTCTCAGTATGCATCTATTGGGGAATTAATCATTCATCTCCCAGCGCCTCAGAACACTTTCAGGCCATTGTTGTCCACACTGTTGGGATTCCTGGGCCATTTTAACATCAAGCAACATATGCTTTGATCAAAACCATTCCATCGTAGCTGTGGCCTTAGGGATTGTTGTCTTTCCAGACAGTGAACCTCCACCACAGTTTAGTCTGTTGCAGCCTTTTATGTTTTTCCTGTAATGATTTTTGGAAATATGTTTGTTTCTAAAATCATGTAAACTTCGACCAATTTCCATGTTTCTCCTGAAGAAAAGCATCTCTTTAGCATGATACTGCTATCACACCATGTTTCGTGGTGTGACAAAGGTGAATTCAGGGTGATATTTTAGTGTTAGTGGTAGTTTTCCGCCACACATTATGTTTTGCACACAGGCCAAAAGGTTTCATATTAATCTGGTCAGACTAGAACACCTTCAATGGTTGTTTTTGTGCTTATCTTTTAAAGTAGGTCTTGGTGGTGACAACGGTAGGAGTTTGCCTTGCAATCATTGTGTTGCCAGCTCAATTCCTGCTCCACCTGCCTTTATTACTGGAGTTGGTTGTTTTTGTCAGACTGCCCCAGGCTGTGGCTACAGTAAACTACCTTGCCATCATCAGTGTGTGAATGTGTGTGTGAACAGAAACGTCTGATTTTGGGGCTTGAACAGCACTTTGTAAGTTTGATTTAATTTCATTTCATTGGATTGAAATGAAATCGCAACTGCTTTCAATCAGTTGTGTTAACTATGTGAGATTCAAAGTATTTGTATGTGATACTTGTGTTTATGTAGTTTGGAGGCTGCCTCTTTGGAATACTTTAATAGCTTTAAAACATTTGACATGTCAAAACCATTTTACACAATTTTGTTAAATTTGATGGTGGTGGATGGGAATTCACTTATGTCTGAGGGCTCCTTGATCTTCACCACACTGTTTGTTCCCTTACCTTCTATGACGAACTACTGAGGCTTTCATGGAACAGCTGTATTTAAACTGAGATCAGATATGCCACATGTCAGATTTTTATTTAAAAACAAAGAACTCTACTTTTATGCACAAATATGCTCTTGTTGCTGTTCTATTGTGTAAAATATGAAAAGAAATTGATATCATTAGTCAAAATGTCATATATTGTATTTGTTGAAAGAACACAGACAATGCCTCTTGTACCAAACAGCACACTTGGGAGACTACATTGTAACCACCTGGTCCATGTTTGTCTGCCAAATGCAGTGAGACAGAGTATGTAAATCAGATGTACAACATTGAGCAGATTCTCTGCACAGCATGTGTTTATTTTCCAAGGAAAATTATAAATTGTCAAAGAGAAAGACAGCTTTGAGCTGTTTAGCTGTTATTTTTATTTCTTTCACTGCCAGAATCCAGAGTGACAACTGAACAGGAATAAAAGAAGACACTGAACACCATGACACATTGACAATATGATTGGTTTTATCAACAGAAAATGAATCTTTTGTTGCTTCTCACCATCAGAAGACAACTTGGAAATGATATAAAATTGTTAACACAGAGCTATGTGTGTTTTATACAACATCTCAATATTTATTGAAAAATGTGAGACCAAAAAAATTGTTTTTTTCACTTTTCTATGTTCTGTTCATGTAAGACCTGTGCTAAAGTTCATGTCTGTCATAGATAACAGCAGCACTCATCTCCTGTCAAATTTCACTTGAGTGCTCCTCAAAGAAAATAGTTGCCATTAGACCTGTCTTACCATTTAGAGGGCTGAGAGCAACTTGTGCCCTCCATTGCCTGAAATTAGAAGTTTGTGGGTTTGTCTGATTTGCTGAGCAGTTTTCCTGTTGTTTGGCATGGTTTGAACCTGCACAGTCTGGTATGGATCAGAATTGCCAACCTAAATCAACTATGTGTCAGTTAGTAGTGCAGAAAAAGCATGAGTGCAACTGTTTCGTATCCCTGTTGATACAAGAGATGTTTTTATGGCTATAGCTGGACTACTCGAGTGTGATTATGAGTCATTACAACGGAAGAAAAAGCTGTTTTCATTAGTTTGTTTTATAGAGGAGCTTATCTGGATGTTTTCTCAATCAGCTGTAGCATCATCTAACCAGGCACATGCAGCTTTCAAACATCAGCCATGGAAAAAGCTTCATATCATTAGCTTTATTCAAGAATATCAAGCAGGATGTGATCATCTAATCTAATTACTGTGAGAATTTCCTTTATAAGAAAATGTGCTGTTTAACCTCATAATCAATGCATAATAAAGTTAAAATACAAAAAAAAAAAAAAAAAATCCATTATTGAAGTCTGTCTGACTTCAATAATTAAATTTCCTACCAGCTGCACAGGACTCAGTGATCTTGCAAAACATTAATTTGCAGTACTATAAAGCAGAAATAATTAATTACTCACACACAATGAACTTCTAATGTGGCTCATCTGAAATTATTTAAAAGAAACAATAGGGCATATGTAGTCCATCACGTCAAACAACTTTTTAATGAACCTAATGCCGACACCTTTTGTGTTTTCATAATGTAACTGTGCATCTCCATTTTATTTCACTGCTCGGCCATTACAGGTTTAATTAAGCTAATGAGGCAACAGATATTTCTCAGGAGTGGCTTTGAAGGAAAATGAAATCAGCCCCTCTGCCACCCCCTCTCCTCACGCTCTGCGCTCACTATAAAAGACAGGGCAACGTTGGGAATCTGCTGCAGGAGCTCGTGAACAAGCAAGAAAACCCGCAACGGCACTTTTATCAAATTATCAAGAGTAAGGAAGTTTTCTGTTTCATCTTAGTTGAAACTTCCTTTTTGTGACAAGAAATCTGGAATACCTTTTGATTTAGACTGTGTATTCTGTGTTGGTGTAAAATCTTTTTGCTTAGTAAGCATTTGCTGGGTCCCCCCCTCCCCCTAAATTTTAACCTAGGACACACTCCGACGCTGTGATGTCGCCAACTCTTCTGGCTCTTTGCTTGCTGGCATGTTTCCTCTCTGGCAGAGATGCTTATCCAGTCAAGCCTGCCAATCCCCGGGAAGGAGCTCCACCTGAGGAGCTTGCCAAGTATTACTCTGCACTGAGACATTATATCAATCTCATTACAAGACAGAGGTAAGTTTTTAAATTTCTTTTATATTTTCTTAAGTGCCTTAAATCACCTGGGTCTATCAAGAAGGTGCTGATGTGATGATTATTTTACTTTTTCATGCACAGGTATGGAAAAAGAGACAACCCAGACACTGTATTTTCTGACCTGTTTGTGAAAGAGAGCACAGAAACTCTTCCAGGATCCAACTATATACGGTAAGAATCTAACTGGCTGAATGATCCGCAACTAATACAAAGAGTTTTACAAATAAAAAGCAAGAGAGATAGAGATGCAACCATCAATTGATAAGAGATCAGAGTCAGTTGAGCTTTCTTAATTTGTTCTAATTAGTGACTGGCAGGTTAAATACTGAAAAGTCTAAGTCTGATCTCTTTCGCACTAGAACTTTCATCATTAGGTTTATAACATACTCCATGCACTGTAATACTTTTTTGAGCTTAAACAATTGGAATGAAAGTTAGGGGTATACACTTTGAGGCATAAATGCGGTCAAATTTGTTACTTTTTCATTTTCAGTTTCATTAAAAAAACCACTGCCTCTATCAAAAAACCTGCAGAACATGTATTTCTCCATTATGTGGTATAGTCAGAATCGGTCAAACTGTGAATCAGTAGGGCAGACGTAAAATGTATCGTTCAGTAAAACTCTTGACTGGTTGTGTAAGATCAAGATTACCAGTGACTCTGATGAACTTTGTATGTATTCATGTAGATACGAAGGGCTCCCGGGTTGGTGATTCTGCCTGCTTTGTCACGTCCAGAAGATGGTACAATATGTCTCTTACCAACATGGAAGAAACTTGTATTGCATGAAATAAACTTCATTTGTCTGTCTGTCCGGCTGCGCTCTAATTTATTTGATGATTTTTGATTGTGGGCAGAGGGGCATTAGTTATCACACTAAAATTAAGAGAGTTTTTTTTTTATCATATATAGAAAGATGGGATTGTTAGCCCTTATGTGACTGCAATTAGTGCACTAAATATATCTTTTGTAGTAGAATAGAGATTCATCACTGCTTATCTGAAAACTTGGGGAAAAAAAGCAGGAAAACACAGTTTGCAGGAAAAAACTATATAATAATATATCAATTATTTTCTTTTTAATTGATTAACAAAAAGGAAGCCTGGTCTCTGAAGGACTGTAGTTTTGCAGCATGTATGGCATATAATGTCTACAAATAGGAGCTTTAGGTAGATGACAATCCATGTAAATGCCAGTGATTCCCAAAATTGGAATCAAGATCTATTTAGAATTTTTTTTAATACAAAACAAAAACAAAGGTAACAAATGTAATTTGTAAATGTAATTTATACTGCTAAGTTACCTAATTGTAATGGATGCGTGTATACTTTATTGAGTCCTTTGCTACCTGTAGGACTGAAGCTGAAAATTTCAGGAACCACTCACTAAGCAGAACCTCCATAACAATGCCACTGATTGAAATAAAAACTGGTTTATGAAAGTAAATAATAAGACTATTAAGGTTGGTTATCTCTGTTTGGGTGAAATTTATTGCTCCCTCAATCGTAGCCTATTTCTACAAAGTCTCAAGACTGCAGATTCAGTCTTGAGACTGGAGCTGCAGTCTCAAGACAAGCATCTACCTTACAGAGCACTCCACTCACCCTCCAGTGGAGTGCTCTGTAAGGCAGCGCAGTAATCAGCAAAATCCTGGTCGAACTGCATGTCTGCCAACCTTATCAAACACACTACTTCTCAGTTCAAAGCTATAAGTGTGGCTGTTTATAGTATAACAAGAAGCCTTGTTGTGATTACTTGCTGAAGGCTGACTGTCGGAAGGAGCATAAGCTTTTTAAACAGAGAGAGTCCACATTTCAAGGCATCAACTTATAAAGTCTAATGTCTTTTAGATTATGTTTGGTATATACAGCATTTTCATATAAACTGAAGGTAACATAGTTACTTGATTGTGCTATGAAATGCCATTGTGTGCTTGGAAAATACGTATTGTAATACAGCCCCTTGAAGTGGTGGACTCAGTGTCATAAAGTCGTAGGGTAATAGCAACCCCTTCTGGTAAATTAAAGCATTGCATTTTCAATGGGTATATTATGCAGAGATTTAGTGCTATAAATGTTTTTTTTAATTAACTTCAAATGAAAAGTAAACTGAGACAATTATATACCATGGTCCATCAAACATCCCAGCACTGGGAGCCTGACTGAACACAGATCAGCAGTTTAATCCTTTAGTGACCTGGATGAGTCAAAAGCGTAGCATGTAACACCACAACAAAAGGCATTTAAGGATCTCTGTAAAGAATAAGTGAAACAAAACCAACTGTATAGTGTTTATCAGTAGATTTTGGGAAAATATATTGTAAGTATTAAGATGACCATTTATTACTAATAATGTGCAGCTTGATCTATAATGTAAGGCAGATCTGATGTAACCGTATTTAAAAAAAAGTTATAAAATTACCATTCTAGAAAACACTTGTAGCCATCTGTAGGCAGATGAGGTGAGGAACCATCTGTTTTATTGTTAGCTCACAGCTCAAAGACCAGCATTAGGGACAGATGAGTGAGCATTTGTTTGTGTACATAGCGTGGTACATGGGTAATCATAAGCACACATCTGTGAAAAGCAATGGATGTAAAAAGACAAGCCAGGTTTTGGAGTACCATATGCTGTCATTCATCTGACATCTTCTTTTCTGGTTATGGTGTGCATAATGGTGTTTTGCAAAACTACACTGATCTCAAACCTCACAGGTGATCAAAGTAATAAAAATGTGATCGGCCTGCTGTGTCATCTACTGTGAGACACCAACTTCACAGGGAACATGGTGGTGGCAACGTCATGCTGTGGGGTTGCGTTTATTCTACAAGGTCTGGGAACCTTGGCAATACTTTTTGCAACTGATGAACAGCTAAAGTAATAATTATAGGTAACAACAATGAACATCACACACTATCTTTCAAGTTGAAAGAGAAAAGATGAGACAAGTGTTGTTGCTGATATGCAAAATTGAGACAATTGCAGACTGAAAATAAGTGTCTGAGTTTGTGTAAGTCTCCAGTGGCTGTGGCGGGTTTGAATGGGTTAGATAACTTGAAGCAGCTCTGCGTGACATTCACACAGTGTGTGTGGATGACAGGCAGCTGAGAGAGAAGAAGGGGGCAGGCACGCTGGAAATGAAATCACAAGTTACTGCTGCGTGAGAGATCGGGGATTAATACATCTATTGAATAAAGAAAAACCATGGAGGCGTGACTGGGTTACAGCACACTGGGTATGTTGTAACCTAAATGAAATTTGGCAGCAAACTTGCTGCTTCTTGTTGAATTAACTCTGAGGCTAATGTGGAGTAACTAGCCTAACTAGCTAGCTCCACAGCACTAGGAAACGGCTAGTTTTGCCTCCCTGATAAATTGCTCTTCTTATAAATAAACAATAACTTTAAAACACAGCTGGTTTAACTATCTTGTTTTTATTCAGATATGACACAACAGTTTAATTAGTCACACTTGCAAGATATTTTACAGCTAGCTAGCAGTTGCTACTTGTTAGCATCGCTAACCTGCATGTGGACCGCCAGGCGAAAGAGGGTCGACTCTTTTAAAATGCTACTAAAGAAGACCTGACAGCGCGTAGTTTTACTAATTTAAAGTCAAACTAATAGAAAGTGATCGGATGTTATTAGGAAAAGGTCAGTTTTCCTGTCAGTTAGCCAAGAGAGGCTACTTATCATAGTAGCGAAAAACACGTGTAGCTTTGACAGCAGTTCAGTCCGTGGAGCCAGCACGGCTTTTCAACATGTTGACTCTAAGATAATTTCAACCCAACTTTTATCATAATCTCAACTCCTGTATGGTTACTTTTATGCAGTCAGTGCAAATCACGAGGCATGTTCTTTTTAAAATAATATTACTCTGTTCTCATAACTTTTGCTGGATTACAATACTTCTCAAATACTTTTTAAATCTCTCGCATTAACAAAGGTCTTCCATGCATAACTCACTGACAGAGTTGTTTTTTCACTCAAGTCATCTCATTACAGAAAAAAAAATGAAAGGATTCCTTATATTTCAGGCTGATGTGGCTTTTTCTGTGGCCGCTATTTAATAAAATAGCAGCCAAGGCTAATAGGCCACTTCTTTTTCTGAATTATAATGTTTTTCACTTTGGATCAAGACTTTGCTGATTTCCTTTATGTGAAGGAAGCATCAACAAGTTGAGTGAAGCATCTATTCTAATTTCTGATTACAGGTCTTTTTTGCTTTTCGTTAACTAAGAATGCGTCTAAGTTTCTGTCTTTAAATGCTTGAAGCAACAGAAACTTGGTAAACATTTTTTGAGTCAAATAGAAATCAGACAAGGTCATGATTTTATGCAGTCTTATGCAAAATCTTGTTCCTAGATTTAAAAAAAGCATTTATTTAATTTTAAGCCTCTACCTCTATCAAGGAATCAACAGCACATTTATTGTTGTTCTTTACTTTTATATGCTGAAGAAAATGAAAGAAGTAGAATTGGTAAAAATAAAGTTAGCAGGACAGATGTTAAAAAAAGCACTCAAATTGATATTGGCCATGAAAGATGCGATCGGTGCACCTCTACTTGTACTCTGAGACCTTCTGCCCGTTGAAACTTGTGGCACATTGAGCTGTGGCTTTTCTCTCTCTCACTCCTCCTGCTCACACAAACAGGAGGCCATTTGATTGACAGTGCACTGCAATATCACACATTTCACACCTTTACGGTATGCACAGCAGCGCAGTGCTGCCGACAGTCCCATCTCTGCGTTTGTCAACCAACTATATTCAGTCGAGACTCATATTTAAAAATTCTTATTTCCTATGAAGCAGTAGGACAACATGATCAGCTGTTTTGCTTGCGTAACATTTCTGACAAGTCAGGGCACGGTCGAAGAACAACGTACAGATACCGTTTGAGGTAACGTGTTTTACCTCAATCAGCATCTTTGTTCTTCATTGTGAAAAATAACACAAGCAGTTGACTTTGGAAGGAAAACTCAACCGATCCTTTACTTTATGTAATAACTAGCACTATTTGTGTATTTAATTTGACCATTTAGATTGAGTTCAAAAAACTGCTCCCTTATATGGATCAGAGGTAGACAACTAAAGGTTATTTATCAGCGTAATCAGCTTCTTTAAATATTTAAAAGGCCTTTCAGGCAGATTTTCAAACAATTGTTGATGCTCAGTGGATTGTTTTTCCTCTTTGTGTTAAAGGCAGACGTACCAGATGCCTGTTTTTTTAGAAAAACCTGAGGCTCGGAGGCAGCCTGCCGCTCTGATGATTTAAACACACTTCATAGGTAAGATCCTGAAGTGCATGTAAGAAGGGTAAGCTGGTTTTAGTTCACACCACACATATTAGGACGCTGTGGGTATTATGCATTAACATTAATAGAGTTGAGAAGACCCACACCTGACTTTTTACTAATATCATAGATCTGTTTTAGGAGAATGTTTATACAAAAAGCCTCTATTGTGAGTGAATTGTGCAATCTTTAACCAAAGAGATGATATTCAGTCCTTATTCAGTTGCCATCTTTATACGGTAATTTCCTCAGTTCATATCAAATCCATGCTAGAGAGATTCACATAAAACCCAAAGGGAGGCATATTTTTTGTGTTCTCATTCTCTAGTTTGGATCTGTGTTAGTACAACATGTCAGCTTGGTAGATGTCCTTTCATGGTTTGTATAATGTGGTTATCGTAATGTAAACTCTTCTGACTTGTTGGGTTTCTGTCACCCTTCAGCTCTGCAGTTGCTCTGGTTTTTTTAAACGGGCATTTGGGCGGCTGCTGAGCGTGTTCAGAGAGTTTGACCATCCTGAGCTCAGGAATAATCAACATGACCGTGGCCAATGCAAAGTCTGGCTCAGGTAAGCCACAAAGGACAGCAAACTAAAATAGCTGTTTCTGATTTCGAATCATTAACTATTTTTGCTATTTTTTTATGTCCTGTTGCTGCTTGTGAACTTCACTTTGTCAACTAGTGATGTTGCATTAACAAAACAAATGTTTTGATGTAATTAAAAGTCTTTTCTAAATCAAACACTATCTGTTTTATCTGCTTATCTAAATGTAAAAGAAAACACCGGTGTATGTCTGTGTAGGGAAATGCTGAAAGAAATTTTTGGCTGTCTTCCGTGAGCTAGAAAAAAAAAAGAAAAAGCAAAAATCTTTGATTATTTTGTGGCTTTATAGTTCTTTGGACCAAACTTGTTGAACTATGTGAATCTGTGTTTGTTGCTGCTTCAACAGTAACGGTTGATGCTTTTAAGCTTATTTCTATCAACTTGTTCATACCTTGGAAGTTTTTACTGCAGTTATTTTCCAGTAGATGTAATAATCAGCTCCGATTTTTACTTTCACAAATGCAAATCATACCACTTCAAGCCAACATCCAGTTGTCTGCTGGTCATGATCTTTCATTTGGTCAAGCTCGAGTCTGAGACGACGTTGTTCTTCTCCAGCCATGCAGCAGGTTCTTGACAACCTTAAAGAGATGCCATCAGGAACTGGAGCCAAAGATATTGACCTCATCTTCCTCAAAGGAATCATGGAGAGCCCCATCGTCCGTTCTCTTGCTAAGGTGAAGCACAAACATCCCATTAGTACTACCGGTACTTTGTATTCTAGCTTACCAAAAGCAAATTCTAACGTTATAGAGAGAAGAGGAATTTCCAAGATCATGGTTTATATTGAGGGATTGGCAGGTATAGCTTTTTAAAAATTGGTGATTGACCAGAAAATTAAAATCGGTTCAGCCCTAGTTTTATATGCAGGTGATAGAAAAAAAAGTGTTAAAAGAGTAAAAATGTCATGTTTTAACTGATCTGTACTCTAAAACTGACTAAAAGACAGAGAAGGTGCAATAACCTGGTTGCACACCCTTAAATTAATCTGAGTGGAATTATCAACTTTTGATTCAATGTCATCATTCAGTTTTGTTTTGGGTTCTTCACACGGCAACATTAATAATATTTCTCCCCTCTGCCTTACACAAGTTGATAAGAGTCTGCCATATTGTCACATCTCTCCTCTGCAGCCCTCATCATGTGGGGCCACAGCTGAACTTCATCAACGTTAATCCCGTTCTTCATAACTCATGGCAGGTGTAAACTGAAGGAGACTGAATGTTATAAAAAGATCAAAAGGTCCTTAAATAACATAGTTCGAGCAAAATTATGCAGCCAGGTTATTGCAGCACATATTTGTGTCGACATGTACACAATATTTGTGAACTTCAGAGGTGAAACAAGTCTTAAAAAGTATTTACTGTGGTCCCATCTTTTTGGTGTCATGTACATTCTTAACTCCACTTTATGTATAATGTTTGAGCCTAATTTTGAAATACAATGGAGTTCAGTCATTTTTCTGCTGCTTTGTGCATTCAGGCCCACGAGCGCCTTGAGGAAGTCAAGCTAGAAGCTGTGGGGGACGACAACGTTCAGCTGCTCTCAGAGATCTTGGATTCCCTCAACAACCTCGAAGAACAAGATCCTGCTGCAGCTGAGCTTGCCAGAATCCTCCAAGAGCCGCATTTTAAGGTATTAAGACTGTAATCCCTCATTCATTGAAGGTTTATTGGATCAGGAAGGATGGCAAAGCTTTTTTTTTAGCTTGTGAAAGAATGAAATTTTGAGCCTTTTCTTTCTCTCTCTCTCTTTTTTTTTTTTTCAATTTTTCCCTTAGTCTGCTAGATACATGACAACATAACTTGTCATGTTGAATCTCTGGGCCAGCATTAGAGGCTAAAATTAACTTTAGGCAGAATTATATAGATAGAGTGACAGCGGATGTCTTTGACCTTTAGTTTTAAAATCCTCAGAAAATGATTGTTGTTGAGTTTGTGTGAATACTAGAAAGCACGTTTGAGTTGGTTTTAATGGTGGAGGAAACAAGGTACAAGAGGGAAGGGCTTTCATCATTAATCCTGTAAAATGGCTGCTATAAATGATGCTGGCTTTATTTTATTGCTGTAAGGACAGCAATAATGGTGAGTCATGTTCTCCAAGTCATCAGTCAGCGCTGACATAAACAAAGCAAAATAGTTTGAGTCATTCTTTAGGAACAGTTTTGCTAAATTGATGTTGCAGTGATTTTTTTATTTTATTTTATATTTTTTGACAAAAAAGCTTTGTATTGTTGTTTTTTTAATTTTTTCCTATCTTCCTGTTTCAGTCTTTAATCGAAGCTCATGACAAGGTGGCTGCAAAGTCCTATGAAATGCCTAACGCCATGGATAAGAGCAATTCCCTCTCTCCAAGTTCCCTAATGCCCACCGACGCTGTGAGGATGATTGGCATCCAGAAAAAGACCGGGGAGCCTTTGGTAAGCACCCGCCTCTCTGCAGAGCAGGACATGTAGCGCTGCTTATTCCCTTTAAAGTTCTCCACGTTTTCCATCTAACATGACTCAGTTCAGCGTTTTAATTTGACTTGGTCAAGTTGTTTCATAGCAATCTTTGCGACCCACTCGTTCTGTCCCTTAGGGAGTGACGTTCCGCGCGGTGAACGGGGAGATGGTGATCACACGGATCCTGCACGGCAGCTCCATCGATAGGCAGGGGATGCTGCACACGGGCGACGTCATCCGGGAGGTCAACGGTCAGGAAGTGGGCACTAACCCCGAGGAACTCCAGGAGCTGCTGAGAAACTGCAGCGGGAGCGTCACACTCAAGGTCCTGCCGAGCTACAGAGACACACCGGCGCCCCCGCAGGTGAGGTGAAGGCAGCGTCACCAGCATTTCAAATCCCACACAGTCCTAGCGAATGACATATTCCTCGATGTACAAGTAATCCAGACACGGGGACTCTTACTCGGGATGTGATGGATTTGTCCTGAACCTGTCATGGACTGGGTGGGAGCAGCCTGACTGGCTGTTTGCAGAATGCCAGGCGTTTGAAAACTGAGTCCACGAGGAACTATTAATAACACTCTGCACTCTAAGTAGGACACATACCACTCTGTTCACTGGAACATCCCTCTGGTCCTTACTGTAACAGGCACACACAGCAGCTGACACTGGCAGAGTGTAAGGTTATGTCACACACTGACATCTCTGCCAAATGGGACCAATTAATCCCTCTTTTCTACTATTTTTTAATGTCCTTGTTAGCTTTCAGTTATGCTAACGGAATAAATCATTCAATGCTCATTCTGATATATTTAAGCTCCCTACAGATTTCACTTTTATCACTGCAGGCCCACGCCACTGTTAAATGTGTCAGTTTTCATGATTCAACGATAAGAAAGGGAGTAAAAAAATGACATCTATGGGAGTGTTCAGAGGTAAATATCACTGCCAAGAGTCATCAGCTGTCAACACATGGTGGTGGTAGGGTTGGACAATAAATCCATAACAGTATATGTCATGATAGACATGTGATCAATATCAGCAGGTAATAAATCTCGTAGAATATTCAATATATAGAATAAACTCTGATCCAGACCCAGATGGGATTCTGGGGGATGTAGGCAAAGGAAAGGCTTTAGCCGCTCAACCTCTCACGGCCAGCTAAGCAAAGTGAATGGCATCAACTAACTCACTCTTTGGTTACCTAGTAACAACCTGCTGGGTAACAAGCAGTTTCAAGTTCCCCTTACTTCGGTTATCTAGCAACAACTTGTTAAGTAACTTTGCCTCCGTGTCTCATAACTCCTGAAAAATAAGAAAAAACAACAACGTGGAGTGAAATCTGTGGATAAAACAGGAACGGTCACGCCACCAGTTTGGCAGTAACTCAGATATTTAAATGGATGAAACCATGCTTTCTACTCTACTGGAAAATCCTGAAGCAGAATGTCCAACCTATACCTAGTGAGATTAAGCACAAACACAACTGGGTTATGCAGATCCGACACATCACCCACTGGTCCACCTTTAGATGCCTTAAGAACAAAATAAAGGTTTTCAAATGGAGTAGTTCAGATTCAGTTTGTTTTAGATGCTGCAGCATGCCATTAAATGTGGGGTTTATGCTCAAAAATGTACCAATGTAAAAGATTCATAGGCTTTTTAAAGAGAATTTTATACATTTAGGTTGTTTTTTTTGCACTGAATTTTAACTTAATTCTTAACTTGTAGGTTTATTTGAAGCCGTACTTCAGCTACAACCCAACTACAGATAACCTGATCCCTTGTAAAGAGGCAGGTCTGGCCTTTGCTAAAGGAGACATACTTCATGTTGTCAACAAGGAGGACCCCAACTGGTGGCAGGTGAGTCAACAACACCAAGAAATACTGAAATACTATGTTCAGATTTGCACAGGCCTGGTTTATTTAGTCTTTTTTTTTCTGTGTTCTTCCTTGAGGTTTGGAGTAGGGCTGCAAAATACTAAGAAATCATGCGATTTCAATAGTATTACTGATAGATATTGGAATTATATCTGTGGGCATGAATCCACCTTTTCCTCACTTAAGATGGAAGCATCTTAATGAGATAATATATTTTTGATATATTATGCGAATTTGGATTTAAATAATTTGATTAAGAACCTTTTGCTTTTGAGCAAGGTTTAAGAAAGTATCTTCTTGTGTATCTGCATTAGTTTTCACATGTAAATAAGAAAAAACAGTGCTCTGCAGAACTGATTTTTCTGTCCAATTAACTGACCTTAACATGTTTTAGATTTCTTATCTAATTTATTCTGGCATTATTTACAAATAATCAATTAATTCCTTAAGAGGTCAAGGCCTTTTTCTTTGCGTAGTTGAATCTGGAAAAGCATTGATTTTATAAAAACATTTCCACAACTTTAATATGTACAGAAGTAACATTATAGATTTAATAAAATCTCGATCCCCATTTTAAAGGATCAAAGGTGAATAGGGAGACCAGGTACTGGCATATAAAAGAGACTGTAGTTGAGATTCAGTTAAATGTTTTGTTTTTTTTTCTTTTCCTGAGTGCCACATTTAAGAGATCGGCCTCATTTCTTTTCTCAACTGTTTTAATTCCAACAAAGGCACGCAAAGTTGTTGGTGGAGCAACTGGCCTGATTCCCAGTCAGTTCTTGGAGGAGAAGAGAAAAGCTTTTGTGAGGAGAGACTGGGGCACTGCTGGTACAGGTCAGCACACGTCACGTCCCCAGTTACCCAACAAACCAGACATCGTTGTTGAGTCTCTCTGACAACTGCACTTTGGATTTGGCGTTTGTGTTTCAGGGATTCTCTGTGGGACTCTGACTGCAAAGAAAAAGAAGAAAAAAATGATGTACCTCACTTCTAAGAACGCAGGTGTGTATCACCAGATGTGCTTCATGGTGTTTTCGTTGAAATGCATCTGAGATGATGCAGTTCTCATTCAGTGTGTGCATTGCCTTGAGCAGAGTTTGACCGTTATGAGCTGCAGATCTACGAGGAAGTGGCCAGGATGCCCCCGTTTAGAAGGAAAACGCTGGTTCTGATCGGAGCCCAGGGGGTCGGAAGGAGGAGCCTGAAGAACCGCCTTGTTGTTATGAATCCTCTGAGATATGGAGCCACCGTCCCCTGTGAGTGCGCCACACAAACCTGGACAATTACAGAAATTGTCTACAGTGTGTTGCCAGTATTCATTGAACGTCTCCACTGACAAATTTAGAAACAAAAAATCTGAAAGTGTTTCAGTTCCCCTGAATCAATCATTTCTAGAGCCATTGATTGTTGTTCCAGATGCAGTTCATGTTGTCTGTCCCAACCAGCACTACACAAATACACACTTGTGTCTTTTGTCCATTACTCGTTTCAAAATAGCTCACTTAGTTAAATTGGTATTATATAAATGCATGCCAAACTTGTCAGATTTGTATTTTCCTTTTCACCTCATTTATGTTCTTTTTTCTTTTGGTCTCTCACATTAAATCCCCCCCCAAAAAAGACAGGGGGAGAATGGTTCTGCAAGACACTATCTGTGACCATTTTCCTGACTTTTTCTGGCTTTAGTTACGTCCCGCCATCCCAGAGAAGAGGAGAAAGACGGGCAGAACTACTGTTTCGTGACTCGGGAGGAGATGGAGCGTGACATCAAGGAGAGCCGGTACCTGGAGCACGGCGAGTACGACGGGAACCTCTACGGCACCAAGATCGACTCCATCCATGAGGTGGTGCAGGCCGGCCGCACGTGCATCCTGGATGTGAACCCTCAGGTAAAATCTTATCAGCACCTGAGCTGTTTTGCCCTGAAGCTTTGGTTGTGACATCACATTTTATGCACAGGCCCTGAAGGTGTTGAAGACGGCAGAGTTTATGCCGTTCGTGGTGTTTATCGCTGCTCCTGAGCTGGACACACTAAGAGACATGCACAAAGCCGTGATCGATGCTGGCCTCACCACTAAAATCCTCACGGTAATCCTGAGAAATTCCTGTTCGTGTATTATGAGGTGATTGTTGGTGCTCTTGAGCGGTAGCTGCTGCCATTAGAGTATAATTGGACTCCCGCTTCTGTTGCAGGAGAACGACTTAAAGAAAACTGTAGACGAGAGTGCTAGGATTCGCCGGGCGTACAGCCACTACTTTGACCTGACTATAGTCAATGACAATCTGGACAAGGCGTTCGACAAGCTGCAAGATGCCGTGGAGCGATTATTTGTCGAGCCGCAGTGGGTTCCAGTCAGCTGGGTGTATTGAAAGTCCTCCTACTGGACCTGCTGTCTGAGCTGCCGGGTCTGGGATTAAATAAAATTTTTTAACACTGTGCCGCACACATGAAGAATGGGACGTCAACCTCGTTGGTACAAACTGCATCCGTCACCTTAATCTAAATCGCCAGTTTTCTTTTCCAGCACACTATGCAACTGTCCAAAAAACAGAAAGTGTACTTATTTAGTGGCAAAGATGGGGGGTTTTTTTGTTTGTTTTTTTTAGAAAGTATTTCTATTTAAATGGATGAGGCTTTTTTGTCAGATTGCTTTTAATCATCTGTCACTTTGTCAAATTTCACATTTTGTAAAGGTAAGTTTTATTTATTCTCCTAGAATGAGGGCTCTGTCAAAGAAAAGGATGTGATACCTCAGTGTTAAGTTTACAGTGTATGTGCCCACTGTTTCAAGTCATTGTCACTACAAACTTAGTCATTCATCATGTTTCTTATATCTTCTTACTGCTATAATGTATTCCCCTACATTACTTTAGTTCAGTATTCTCTCTGAAAACTGTTCCTCCGATCACTGAAGTTGCACAGAAAGCAAAGCAATACTGTAGTATTTATCCAGTGTTCACTGAAGCACAAAAGCCATTCTGATAATAATGCTAACTGTTAGACAGGTAGAGTATTTAAGTTTTTGGACTGTTAAACCAGTGGTTTTGGTGCTGTGTTTGTGTTTAAAAAGAAAAAAAAACTTACCCATGGCCGTTGAAGAGGGTACTTCATCTCAGTAAACTATCCCTTTAGATGTGATAATACTAAAACTTAACAGTTTTAAATAATGTTCATATTTACTTACTAAAGGTATATTGTACAAGATTTCAGATAAAATGTATTTTCAGATGTTTAATAAAATAACAGGTGTTTTCTAATGATCTGCTTTGTGTCTTTTTCAGTAAAAATCCCCTCCTGTCCATTCAGTTTTAGGAATTTCTCCATAAATGTCCCATAATATTTAGACTATTGCATTGATGCAGCTTTTTATATATGCCATCACACTGTTGAAATCTTCAATATTTTAATAAATATTAAAAATAACTATTAATAAAGATATTCTCGAGACTCTGGAGCTGTTAAACATCATTTGGACCAATTATTCCGAAACATGTCTCCAGCCCCTTTCCTGGACCAGTTTCATGTTTTATATAAACTCTGGAACTTCATCTGAGGTTTAGGTCTAAACACTCTTGTCCACATTGAAAGATCTTGAGATTTCAATCAAAATGACTTTTGCAAAAGTTACCACATTTTTTGAACTTCTTAACATTACAGCCCCAAACATCAATGTAACTGTAACTGCGTCACACCAAAGCAATGTTTGGACTAATTGTAACTTTGTGGCTTTTTGGTTTCACAACCTAAATTTTAGTTTTATCCCTAGCTTGCCTGCTGTGTTCCTTGATCTTAATGATGCTGTCCACAAAATTTCTCTAACAACCCTAACAAAAATCCAGCAGGTCTTCATAGACCTGCTGGATTTTTACTGAGCATACATTTCTCAAGTTAAATGATTTCACTGGATGTTATTTAGGGGTGTCAGAAAGAATGCAGCTAAGCACAAATATCTGCTGCACTTAAGAGTTTCATTTGTGGGGAAAAAAATAATAAAAACATGCATCTTTTTACTTCCATTTAACAAATTTCCTCTTTTATGTTTTGATCCATCAAATAAAATCCCACTGAATTCCATAGAAGCTTGTGATTGTATTATTTCACAAAACACCTGTACTCTAAGTGTCAGGGTAACAAACGTCATTCACACTTCAGATTGTTTATAAACCACCTATCCTATCATCTTTACTTAACAATTATTTGCTAATTTGTTGGTCTGTCAGAAAATCCTAAATGAACAAAAATTTTAAATTAAAATTGGGAAAGTGGGTCTGTTTGCAAGATACTGTTCAATAAGGAAGCACCATCATTTCATTATGCACAACTTCTCATGTTTAAAAAATTGCAAGTGAGGCCCATGAATACAAGCATTTGTAGTAGAAGACGGCCTTGGATGTTTAAGGTGAAACAATCAAGTTTTTTGTATAGCACATTTCAGCAGAAAGGCAGTTCAAAGTGTTTTACATAAAAAAAACCCCAAAATTACAAAGTTTTAAAGAAAACACCATACAGTCAAGTCAAAGCCTAAATCAATTCCTATAGGACTTCTTTGGTTTTATGCTAAAAAAAAAGATTTGTTGACCAATTAATTGAAAAGGGCAAAACCAATCTCAAGCCACAAGAGGCTTATTGGAGAACACAGTTCTACAACAACCATGTTGTAGAACATACAACATGAATTTTGTTTACACATATGTCTAATTATTAGATGGTGCCTATTTAGAGTATCAACATTTGATCACATTCAATTAAATGAAGTCCAAGTCCTATACAATGTAAAATCTGCCAATAAAAAAATATTCAGTCCGATGTTCATTCTCACATTTATGTTTCAAGCACTTATTTATAAATGTCCAGACTAAATCCCCAAAGAAAACAATGTATTGGATTTCCTTTTAATCAGCATACAGTTCATATGGTTCAACAGCCACAGGCTAAAGAGGCGAGACTTTTAATAGCGATGCAGAGAATCAGGGGATGATTTCCTGGTTCATGCTTGATTTCAACCTGTAGCATATCGCTGTCTCTCCCTAGAGACACATTACAGGTGGCAAAAATATGTTGGGTCCTTTCATAGTCGTCATCTGGCAATGCTGTGCTGCTCAGAGTCGTCTCCCGGGTTCCTGACACACACTGCACCTAGAACAAATGTAAGGAAAGTCATGTGTTTCACAAGAAAAAATAATAATTTAGCTTCTGCCTTTAAAATGATCTGTTGAATTAACTTGGGAGGGGAAGGGGGACAGTCCTCACTAACCAGTAGCTCCAAAGTCTGTAGGGTTGCAGGATTGCGGCAAACACTTAAAACAGGAAGACAATCATCTGGTAACTCTGAAAGATAAAATTCATAAACAATGTAAAAAAAACAAATACAACAGTTCAGTTTCTTCCTTTCTAGACTGGGGATTTTTCATACCCTCTAACGCACTGACAACCAGATGCAATGCGGTGAGGACTGGGCTCTGAGTCGACTCCTCTGCACCAGACTGTTCCAACACTTCAAAAATTGCTTGGATGCTCTGCTGCTGAGATTCCTTTAATCCGTCATCATCCAGGCTGGGTTTCTTACCCAGATACATCCGGTCCAGCTGTCACAAAAGAGAAGCACCTTCAGTTATCTGCTCTGTTGATATTACGATAAAAACCAGGTACATCAGTGTGGCTCTTTACCATGTTCTGAAGTGCACCAACGGCTGCCGGTTCCTGCATCACTCCTGTGATGTGCTGCAGCAGAGACGACCTGGTGGAGGCTGGAAGGGTGGAAAGCTGCTGGAAATGATCCTTCAGTTTCTCCAGTTCTGGGATAAAAAAACATCAAATTACGTCATTTGTTTTACAAAGATATGCAATGCCCAAAGTAAAAGTTAACAATGACAGGGACACATTCAAGGTTCCTATGATTCTATGGATATGATCCTTTGGTTCGAGTATTTTTCCACATCTGACAAATTTAAGTTAATTGGAGCCACATCTTTGAGGTGTGGTACCTTAAAGACCACACCTCAAACACACTGCTTCTAATACAGGGGTGGACAACTCCAGGCCTCGAGAGCCGGTCTCCTGCAACTTTTAGATGCGTCTCTACTTCCACACACCTGAGTCAAATAATGAGGTCATTAGCAGAACTCTGGAGAACTTGACTGCACTTAGGAGGTGAT
>CAEGAG010149652.1:0-10554 GCA_903067065.1 Brachyrhaphis terrabensis
TGACCCCGCCTCTCCGGGGTGACCCCCGCCTCTCCGGGGTGACCCCCGCCTCTCCGGGGTGACCCCCGCCTCTCCGGGGTGACCCCGCCTCTCCGGGGTGACCCCGCCTCTCCACGGTGACCCCGCCTCTCCGGTGTGACCCCGCCTCTCCGGGGTGACCCCCGCCTCTCCGGGGTGACCCCCGCCTCTCCGGGGTGACCCCCGCCTCTCCGGTGTGATCCCGCCTCTCCGGGGTGACCCCGCCTACTTGACTTTTCATTTAGCAATTTAAAGGGGAAATACTGTATGTTTTTCAGGCACATAATGTCATTTTACAGCAGGTAAGAACTAAATGCCATGTATGACAAATATGACTCAAAAGAAATTTGACTTCTTGATTTATCACCTTGGAATTTGGCCTCTGTCTCTTTAAAAACTCCTGCTCTATCTGAAGCTCCACCTCCAGGAAGTCGTCCCAACATGGCTCCTCTGTTAACCCTTTAGCAATGATTTTAACCGGCGTTCCTCTAAGAAGTCGCTCCAATCCTGAGCTCAGCAGCTCCATCAGGTGTTTGCCAATAGCTGCTGTCACTCTATAAATGGTTACAGAACCATTTCTAAGGTTCTGGACTCCAGAGAACCTCAGAAGAACCATGATCATGACACCTGGACCATCTGAACTCTGGTCCTCCAAACCTCGGTCTGGGTTCGGTTGAAGGGAACTCTGGTCTGATTTTAATGCGTATGTGATCGCCAAACAAACCAGAGACCGCTCCAAAAGCAGGAAGTGGACTACAGCGAAGGGCATTCTGGGTAAATACAACCAAAAACACATGCTAGCCTAGCGCTAGCAGGAGAAATGGTTCATGGTCTTTATCCAAAGACTAAAGAGAAATCCTCCAATCACTAAAATCTGACACCTCCATTTTTGTTTGTTTGTTCTCTTCTTCAGAGGTTCTTGGTGCAGCGCCCCCACAGGTGAGGAGGGGAACAGGTGTTTCAAAGCATTTGGATCATTTGACTCAAAATCAAACAAATGTTGCAGTTTTGCTCTCCAACCATCCGAGTCTACCAGAACGTCTAACAGATCCTGAAAGAGCGCCTCACCTTGACCAGCGTTCGGTATCCGTTTCCCGGAGTCTGGGCGTCAAAGTCGTAGTGATGATAGACGGCGGTGAAGCTGGCCACCACCGGCTCCAGGGCGCGGCCATGTTGGCGAATCTTCCTCATACACGCCACCAGGCGCTTGGTCACGGTGCCGTACGGCGACTCGGAGGGGCCACTCAGGACACAGATGTTCTCCTCACAGACCTTATCCAGAGCTGTGAACACAGCAGAGTGGTCCATCTCTGAGTCTGGAAGGAGGAAACCAGAGAAAGGAAGCTTTAGCTGCGGTTTATATCAGCCTGTGGCGCTATCAGCAGACATGTGATGCGGTCGGTATCTGCAGAGAAGAAGACAATCATCAAGGTTAAACACACAGGTCCTGCTGGGCTCATCCCCGTTACTCACCACTGCGCTGATTAATCTGAACTCGTGTTATCAGTTCGGTCAAGGGTTGAATTCTCAAGGCAGGACTTTGAACCGATGAGAGAAGCTGACTGAATCTGCTCCAGAGCAGAATATAGAAAATATTCACACCCCTTCAACAATTTATCATGTTACATCCTCCGGCTGCAGCTCTTCTAACGATTAATCCATTATTCTGAAGATTAATCTATTAATTAGATTAAAAAACTGGCACATTCTATAATTTTTTGTTCACATAAAAAATGCACATAAACAAATATTTTAGTTCCTTTTTTAATAAGAAATCAAACATTTTATTGCCAACAACAGCAGCCTTTTGTTGAATGTTTGATCATTTGTAGCAAAGATGCATCTGCAGCTAAAAAACACTTTAACATAAACATCTTAAAAGCGGTTTCTGCTTCCATCAATACAGCACAGGGCTGATCTGGTGATTAATTATTGATTAACTGAGTAATAATTGGGTAGAAAAAGTAGATTAATATGAGATTTTCTTTTAGGTGGAGCTAAAACGCCACTGAAGGAGTTTTGGGTTGAACAGCTTTTCAGATAGAAAAGATTATTAAATCTTAAATTCAAAATGTTTATATTTTTGTACAGTTATGCCTCAATTATTTGTCTGACTGCGACTTTTTCTGTTAGAGTCCATTTAACGATTAATCGATTACTAAATTAATTGACGAATATTCAATAATCACGATGAACTGTTTCAGCTCCACGTTCATGTTTTTAAAACATCTCCAGCTGAAGGAGAAATTCTGTGAACAAAGGTTTTCCAGTTCTGCCACAGATTCAAACTGGGTCTGGACTTTGACTAGGCCATTTTAACCCAGAATTTGACATTTAGTCTCTACTTATTGTTGGTTTTTCACAGTGAAGTTTGTGGTTGAAAAGCAAGAAGATGTGGAAAGGCTTCTGAGGAGTGAATACTTTTGCGATGCTGAACATTTGAAGCTAAATATCGTAAACAATCCGACAGCCGTGGCGTGAGGTCCGACTATCAGAAACCCGTGTGGTTTATCTTTCTGCAGGACTTGTGTTGATTTTCCTGAATGTTGTGTCACTCAGATCGATAAGGAGAAACATCTGAAACTAACAGAAAAGCTAAAAATCCTGCGTTAATCTTTTAAAATGAGGAGGAAATGACGGGTAATCAGTATTTGATTAGAGTCAAAGGAGAAGTCTGAATGTTTTTATGCAGATCTTCCTAAAAAACATTGACAGCTTCCTGCAGAAACACATTCAAATATCCACGCAGGGACCATTTTCTTACAACAAAACATTACAATTCATGTGTTTTCAATTTCAAACACTGAATAATCTGTGCAGAAATATTTTACAACAGAAAACAACAGGTTTTAACTCATCCATGTTCCTGCAACACTAAGCTTTTAGAATGGAAGATCGCTGCTATCAAAACTTTTTCAACCATTAATGTGATGCATGTCCTCAAAAAGCTGAAATTAACCAAATGAAGGAAATGCTGCTCTTATCTTCTTCATATTACTATTATTATTCATTCCTTCGATTATAAATGTCAGTTTCAAACTAAATATTGAGTTAGGAAGCTAAACAATTAGCTGGCTTATATTTCATTTGGATACTTGACTTACTAGCTAAATGTTTAGCAAATATTTGGGAGCTAAATATTTAGATCCAAACTAAATATTCAGTTAACAAGCTAAACATTTAGTTTCCAGCTAAATATTTAGGTAGGAGCAAAGTATTCAGCTTGCTAACTAGATACTTTGCTTGATAGCTAAATATTTAGCTTGCTAAGCTACAATGTGGCTCAGCCACTTGGTTCTGGTGAAAGGGAATCCTAATTTTTCAGCACAAGAAGATATTCTGGACAATTTCTAGCATCCAACATCTTGGAGACAGTTTAATATAACACAACACAAGGTCTATAAAGACATGAATTCAGAGAACTGACCTCAACCTGATGGTATTATTTAGACGGGCTAATGCAAGCCATGTCCAACATCAGCGTCTGACCTCAAAAATGCAGGAATTCAAATAAACACACTCCTAAACGTTGAGGAAAGTTAGAGTAGATAGAGCTTGGATTCATAAACACTGTTAATCACTTTGCTGTAAAACATAACTACCATGTAGTTTGTAGGTGTAATTCATTTCCGGTCCACCTGAGGCAGAGAAGTTTCCTGAAGCCACACCTCTGCTTCCAAACGTTTCAGCTATTTTAAAGTTTTTTCTCTAACTTTGACCACAGACTTTCAGCTTTTTAAACAGGACGCTGCTCTTCCAGGACTGGGAGCTGTTTGTTTCCCAGCGGAATGTCCCAGTTTCCCAGCGGAATGTCCCAGTTTCCCCAGAATAAAAGCCGCTGTGGTTCTTTCAGTTCATCACCTGATGGATGACGTGGAGCTGTCAACCAACCTGAACTGAACGCAACACCATCTGCCCGCTTCCTGTCCAGAATGCTCCGTTTCTGATCATTACAGCTGAATGTTTATTCCTGATTCATTCTGAAACAAACACCAGGCTGAGCGACCATTTCCCCCTGGAGACAACTTCGCTCACGACACCGAGTTTGGTGACTTTAGTTGGGAAAATGAGCTCCGTGAAGAACCGCTGCCATCGCTGGAGGCTCACAGAACCGAACCGCGTCGAGTTTCTGCGTTGAATACATTCAAACGCAACAAATATGCGGTTCTGTGGTGTTTTAAACCCGCATGTAGACTCACCGAGCCGCATCTTCTTCTTCTTCCTTCATGTTCTGACCGATCCAGTGCGCGCGCTCCCGCGACCGGAGGAGCGCGCGCACCTCAGGCTGTTAGCTAAGAAGCAGCAGTTAGCATAAAATAAAATAAACAAAATAATTTAAAATTAAAAGAAAATAAATTAAATAAGATAAAATAAATCAAAGAATGAAATTAAATTAAAAGTAAAGTTAAATTAAACATAAAAGTCAATTAAATTAACGAACTAAATAAAATGAAATGAAACTATCCATCCATCCATCCATCCATTTTCCTTCACCCTTGTCGCTAATGGGGTCGGGAGGTGCTGGTGCCTCTCCAGCTACGTTCCGGGCGAGAGGCGGGGTCACCCTGGACAGGTCGCCAGTCTGTCGCAGTGAAATGAAACTAAATTAAACTAAATTAAAATTAAAGAAAATTAAAAGTTAACTACATTAAGTTAGACCAAATAAATCAAAATTAAAGGAAATTCAACAAAAATAACTTAAGCTTGAATAAAATTTAAATCTCACATTAGCAATGAATCAATATATTCATGTAAAAAAATTATTTTAATTTTTTAAATTTCAATTCCAGACGTTTTCTTGCGATGTATAATTATCTCTCAGGAAGTTAATATTTAAAACTTTGTATGTATATATAAAAACACATCTAAAACAACATGTTTCATCTGAAAGAGAAATAAAAAATATCAAAATTATGCCAACATCATGTAAAATTAAGCTAATTAAAGTATTTTAAAGTGCAGAGTTTGTTAAAATACTGTTAACAAATTCAATTAAGCCAGACAAAAACTTTACAGAAAGGAACTTAAACATTGGTTTCACACTAACTGATAATAAATTACACAACATATGTGCATTGCACATCATAAATCTATGAAAAACACCAAGGATGACAGTTTGTAGTAAAAGCAGATTTTTTTTTCTCTAGCAGCTGTTATACGATGGACTGAAGAATGGGGTCAGCGCTGTCGATTTATTCTGGAAGAGCCTTTGTGTCAGGCAGGGATCAGGCTGGAAAGGTATTTTCAGATCAATACGAGACGCAGGAGATTTCAGTGAAGAGCTGCAGGTTGTTAAAGTGTAATTGATTTATTTTAAGACAGAATGAATGGAATGTAGTTGAAACGGCTCAGGTTGAACTATTAGCACAGAGGCACGATCAGGACGGTTTCATTTATTTATTTCAGATTTGTTCAACAATGTCTGCAGTGAAGGAAGAAAAAACAGCTGCAGCAGGATTTTAATCGGATTTTCTTACATTTCTACCTCAAAAGTTAA
The DNA here is from genome assembly GCA_903067065.1 of Brachyrhaphis terrabensis. NCBI lineage: Eukaryota > Metazoa > Chordata > Actinopteri > Cyprinodontiformes > Poeciliidae > Brachyrhaphis > Brachyrhaphis terrabensis. Next base: position 5,516 of record CAEGAG010149652.1, read on the forward strand.
TATTTTGCAGTCAAACTGTGCAGATAAATTAGGTTAAAGGTGGAAATCTTATTTTTTGGAAAATGGAAAAAATTTTAATGGACAGATGAAAGGATAATTTTGTTCCTTCTCCTGACTAATACCTTTATTTAATAAAATGCTTTCTACACACTGGTTTCATTTGGTTGCTTTATAGTTTATCTGAACAGTGCTTGTGTTCAATTAAAGGTGGAAAAAAGTTCTAAATTATTAATTATGGTTAAAAAAAAAAAGTTTTTTTTTCACAAAACTTGGCATGTTTTTGACAAATCTAAATCAGAACCTAGATGTTGAATTAATTCTAATTTCATGACCTACCAACACAAAGCAGAGCGCTATTCTGAAGTGAAAATAAAAGATTCAAAGTGTTCAAAAGTTTTTACAAATAAAATATGAAAACTCATTTTACTCACCGCCCCTTTTACTCTCATGTCCCTAAATAAAACACAGCCAACTGCCTCCAGACTCCATAAATCTGACTTTCATGTTTGCGGTTTGTCACAAACAGCAACATGTGGAAGTGATCAGAGGACACCAGAAAGGCCTAGTCAAAGTCCAGACCTGAATCCAGCTGAGAATCTGTGGCAAGACTTGAAAACATCTCCAGTCTGACAGATCTGGAGATGTTTTAGAAAGAAAGATGGAGGAAAATATTTAAGTCTGTAGACTTTTGAAGAGTCTTTAAGTTTTTCTTTGTGAAAAAAAAGGTCAAATATTTCAGTTTGTATTGTATGGCAAAAAAAGTAAAATTTAAACAACTTTAGAACTGTAAATACGTTTACAGAAAATTGTATCAGGTTTTTGTAGTTATCTAAACCAAATAAAAGAAATATTTCTCCAAATTTTCATTTAAAGAATTTGTTTTTTAAAAAGTAAAGCTGGTTATTTGAAGAAAGCTAAATTAGATGATTACTTCAGATTCAAACCTAATAAGAAAAAAAACAAAAACTAATCCGCCACATCATTTTAAAAACTTTGTACACAAATCATAGGTTCAGGAAAGTTTTCAACCAATCCGGCCTGATCGTTGATGTAAACATGCCAAACCCACAGGGGGCGCTGTCGCGCAACATGTCAGCCAATCAGATCGCTTCCAAATAACCAGCGCTTCCTTCCTTTAGAGTTTAAACACTAGGAGTTTTAAATTGTTTTATTTTTTGCCCAGGAGGTTCATTAAGATACTTTTAAACCAAGTATTAGAATATAAACTTAATAAAACACGAGACGATTTGGAATCATGTCAAATCAAGTATGTGGATATATTGGCTCAATATTTGTCGCAGATTATTTGAGATTTAATTTCTGCTTTCCCTTGAGGATTTTATTTTAAATCTTCACTTTGGTCAGAGTTTTTACTGGGATAAAATAGTTTTCATGGGAATGAAACGTATAAAAATGTATTAATTTCCCCAGATATCAGCCTAAGTTCTGAAATTCTGAGTAAACGACGGATCTGGGTTCAACACTTTGTGTCTGTCGATATTTGTTCTTCAAGAAGTAAAGATTCATCCACAGAATCCAGAGAGAGGTTAAAGGTCAATGCTGGAAGGCTCCCCAGATGACCTTCTGACCCTCAGGCAGGAACCAGCAGCCATCTTGGTCAGGTGTTTCCTGTCCAGTGAATCAGCGTGATGGAGCTCATTAAGTCAGTCAGCTGTCGAACCCGATGTGTCTCTTTGGACCCGGATCAGCGGCGGCGGCGTTGAGGCTGTGTTTATCCAACACCGCCTGCATCGCCTGGCGTTCGTCAGCAGAGCAACATGCTGGCGCTCTAATGAAACCTCCTCCGCCCTCAGGCATGAACCGCACCATGAAAATATAGCAACTAAACTACATATCTTATTTTGAAAGCAAAGGAAGTTGAACTAAAATCATGAAAGTTGATTTTAGTTTGTAAAATGAGTCCATCTGTATGAGATGGACAGAGAAATTTGATTAAATCACTTTTCAGTCAATCAATCAATCAATTAATCAATCAAGTTTATCTGTGTAGCAGTAAGTGATTTAGATCATAAAAACACAAAAATACAAAGTTATAAAAACAAAATCTAATCAACAATTGAGAAAACCAGAAACAAACATTACATTTTGTGAGTGCCATGTTCAAAATCATTAATACACGTAAATATGTTGGTCAATATTTCATTTATTGTGGTTCAAAGAAAACCAGCTGAGATTTAGTGTAGAGTTAAAGGAAATCAATGTTCCGGCTGATTTACACTTTTCTGGAAGTTTGTTCCAGATTTGTTGTGCATAGAAGCTGGAAGCTGCTAGTGGGGGATTTCTGCTGTAGATATTCGATGTAGATGCTGCATAGAAACAGACAACAGAGATAAAATCTCCCTTTGTTGGTCTGGAAGAGGCAGGTTGTAAACCAGAGCTGAGTGGAAGGAAAAAGGCTGTTCAAAGTGAACCCCCTTGCTTGAGCCATGCTGCCTTCGCCTCTCGGATCGCCTACGGAGGCCCGGCTCCCGTTCGGCCCGGCTCCGGTTCGACCCGGTTTCATGCAGCAGGTTCTCTAATGAACAGTCAACAGAGCTGTACTGTAAACACACAACTTCCTGGGAAAAGACGAAACCAAAGCTGAAATATTTCAGTTTGAGCTCAAGGTGTTTGAAACGGCGCCTCACAGCAGCAAGGTCGAGGGTTCAAATCCCAACCAGGACTGGACCGGTTCCCCCGGAAACTTTTCAGCTACACACAAATACACTTTCATTACATGAGGAGGAACTGGACTTTAAATGAGTCTGTCAAAATAAAAGGGCAGAAAACAAATGCAAAAGATTTTTATTGAAACAAAAAAGGCCGAAAACAGGATAATTTAAGATAATTCACAGGATTATCCACAACTTTCACTGTAAAAACACAAAATTTTAGCAAGTAATTTTGGTCTAGTTTCTAGTGGAAGTAAAACTAACTTACAAAAAATAGGAGCTTGTTTTAAGTAAATGATTCCTTTATATTGATTTATTGTTCTAGTTTAATTGGCAGATTTCACTTATAAGACATTTCTCACGTTATAAGTGAAATAATCAAACTTTTTAATTAAAATTAAGGAATTATCGGCTCTAAATAAGTTCCTATGTGTTGCTGAAAAGTTACTTTTGTCTCATTTTGAGTGAACTAACATATTTCCACTAGAAACTGGACCAAAATACTTTGTTGTGTTTTTGCAGTGTTGTGTTGCTTTGTCGCCCCTAATTTAGTGGAAGAAAAGAACTAATGTTTTTCTGAGAAACTGTTTCTGTCACATTGTTTTATTTGTTTTTCAGTTTTACAGGTTGTTAAATAAATCTCAAATTGCTGAGTCAGCATCTGTGAACTGGTATTTATCAGCCGACTTCCTCCTGTTTGACCAATCAGAGAGTTTTCTCCATTTCCTGCTCTCCGAACTACAAACTCATTCTGCATGATTTTACTTGTGAGCTTCAACAGAAAGCTGTTGAAGCTCACAAGTTCGGTTCTGGTATCTGCATGTGACAGAAAGACGATGAGCCGCCATATTTGTTGGCAAACTGGGAAAAATGAAGCCTGAAAAGAAAAATTAAACTTTTTTTATTGTGAGAAAAATAGTCAATACTTGATTTAACAGCCAACAGAAAGCAGGAAATCATAGATTATTAACTAAAAAGTAAAATACAAGAAACAATGCTTTAACACGACGCCTCTTTAGGGCCAATTGGAGAAAATTTATCCTAGAAAAAAAGTTTCAAAAGTTCAACTTTTCACACAGAAATTTCCATGTTTTTTCTCAAAAGTTTCTGAAATAAATCTCAAAATGTGAGTTTTCTCTATGAAATGTTCAACTTTTCAATCTGAAATTTCCTTATTTTTTTCTAGAACATTTCAGAAATTGATGTCAAAATCCTTTTTTTTCTTTGACAAATTTTCAAACTCAGAAATTTCCAAAATTTTTCTAGAAATTTTTTAGGTTTTTGAAGATTTACTGTTTTTTTCTGTCTATAATGGTCCTAAAACACAGTGGCAGCTTAATTAACATGTTGAACTGAAATAGAAATAAAATGGCAGATAAGAACAGAGCTGGAGTATGAACAAGAGGTCTCACTCTGACAAATTATGTCTGTTTCTGGTGCATTTCCGTTTTCTTTTGGTCAATGAATAAAGTTACAGAAATTGTACTCAAGTAAAAGTGGAGTTACTTTAGAACATCATGCAGGTAGAAGGGAAACTTTTTACTTCAATTATCTTTACCAATCAATAATCACCCTGTTAGGATGGCCCTTAGCGGCGGGTCTAAGAATGGAGTCTTGAGGCCGAAAAACAGTGCAAACCACCCAGGTGTTTAATCTCCAACATTTAAAACAAAGACATTCCTGCTTACAATGAGCATGGGTCTCAACATATAGGTGAAGCAGATTATTGCTTCAAAGCAATAAGCGAAACCCTGGAGCCCTCCAGCACCAGGAACAATAAGTCTAATACGATTTATTGTTCTAAGTCTTAGAACTTATTGTTCTAGGAACAATAAGTTCTCCATCGCCACTTAAGTTCTAAGAATAAGTTCTTAGAACTTATTTTACAATAAATCTTATTAGACTTATTGTTCTTAGAACCATAAGTCCTTGTTCTCATTAGTTAATACTTAACTAATGAGAACTAGCAAAGACACTATAAAAATGAACTAAAACTAAATGAATTAGACAAAAAACACTTAAATAAAACACTTAAATCTATATCTGTCTCTTTTAATCATTCACCATTTATTTAAAGTGTTTTCCTGCCAAGTAAGGAAGACCTTCATTACATTTCCTCCCCCCTCTCCATAAGCTGACAGTACCTTAACTTTCAGGAATCCTGGACAAACAGTCAGCTGCCGTGTTGGTTATTCCAGCCCTGTAATGTACAGTGAAGTTATATGGTTGCAAAGCGAGGTACCATCCAGCAATCCGTGCATTTGCATCTTTCATCCGATGCAACCACTGGAGGGCCCGGTGGTCTGTTTCCAGAAAGAAATGTCGTCCCAGCAGGTAGTATCTCAATGATTCGATGGCCCACTTCAT
>CAEGAG010149680.1:0-21907 GCA_903067065.1 Brachyrhaphis terrabensis
ATAGATAGATAGATAGATAGATAGATAGATAGATAGATAGATAGATAGATAGATAGATAGATAGATAGATAGATAGAAAGAATGTGTTTGAATGAGTACAAAAGTAAATTCAAATACATTCAGCATTTTTCATATTGTCTCACTTTATTCATATAGATCACGGACTGCAAAATATGAGTCCATTGATTACAGCTCATCAAGCTGATAGAAACGGTCCAAACAGATAAAAAGCTATTTATTAATTACCCGCTATAGTGTAATTACATGCCAGTAGGTAAGCATTTATCATGTAGACTGGAGATATAGAGGGTATTTGGGCCAGCTCAGGGTGGAAGGTTGCAGGTGCATATTTTTTTTTATTTATAAATGGTTTTGTTGGCTCTAGTGGCCTTTATTTAAAAGTAGTTCAACAGGAAACAGGGTAATGAGAAAGGGGGAAGACATGCGGCAAATGTTGCGAGGTGGGGAGTCGAACCTGCGACCACCGTCACGAGGACTAAGGCCTCCATACGTGGGTCGTGCTTTGCCCCTGCGCCACAACAGCACCCTTGCAGGTGCATTTTATCTTCTTCCCATGCCAATTTGAACAAGGACTTCATTTCCCAAGGTGCTCTGCGCGTCGCCCGACAATCTGTGGAAATCCGAATGCGCCTGCGTATCCAGACGTGGCAACGGCATCATGGCCTCCTGGATCCGCTACAGGAGAAAGATGAGAGAGGCGACAATGTTCGCGCTGGTGCTGCTGGTGAGTGTGCTGGCCGTCTGTTTTGTGTCGCGGGAGCTGCACCAGCTCTGCGTGTCGCTCCAGCGCGCGTGGGGAGATGGCGCGCGGCGCTGCCTTTGGTGGAGGAGGAATCTGAATCGGTCTTAGTCTCCAGCATGTCTCCTAGCCTCTCTCTCCGCGCAGGCAGGGGCTTCGGGAGGTGAAGTTGACAGCCGCCTGGTGAAGTTAGTGCCCACGCAGACCCACGCTACTATCACCGTGCAGTAACGGCGGGCATTGTCGCTGGTGTTGTGTGTTTACTTGCAGACAGAGGGCGGGTTTCTGCTCTCCTGCGCTCCTCTGCGGTGTCTGAACCGGCTGACGTTCATTGAAAACAGTAAAGTCACAGCGAGCTGAACCACTGGGATAGTTAACCTGTAACTTTCAGTTCTCCATACATATAGTCTACGTGGAGCTACAGAAGCAGTATTCAGCGTTTCAGGACCTGCTCTGTTCTGTTCAGCCCTGCCAGCTTGTCAGGCGGGGAAATGAAAGTACATAACTTTCACATTAGCATACCGCAGTATATCAGTGTTAAACAGAAGTGGCCTTTGGCAGCAGGACTGTGGGCCTTGCTTGGTTTATGGAGTAACTGGCAGGAAAATATATGATGTCTCATATTGTAGGACCTGAGGTGAAAAAGCCTGGAATATAAGAATCTCAGAGGTTGCTACTAATGAGCTACATTTACTCAGTTACATTGAAATAAAAGTTGCTCAAGTACCTTTTATTTTCAAAGTTTTGGCTTTAAGAAGCTACAACTTCTTAAGGTAGTTTTACAGTATCATACATTTTACGTGAGTACGAGTTTTGGCTGCTCTACCCTCCTCTGAAGAATCTTATGTTTTTGTTCCCTAAAATGACAGAAAATAATTGATATTTTCCATTTTCAAAATGTTTTTTTCCCCCGTTTTGTTCAGTATACTGATTCAATCTGTGGCCTGTAATCTGAAATGGATAAAACACTTACTGTTTTATCTGTGACTGTATCTTAACAGCCTTCTTCAAAAGGTATGTCACACATAGTTCCTGTGACAGAAAACAACAGACAGTAACCGTATGAAGAGTAGAGAAGCATTGGTGAATGTGGCTGACTTTTTTTCTTTAAGTTTAATTGTTTTGGGTTTTTTTACCAATCCATGCTGATTTTATCTGAGTCTCATCTAAGAACTATATAATAAAAAGATGAACAAACGTTGTGGAAAGTGTTTCTTTTTCCTTCCTGTTCCTCATTCCTCCTTCATGACTTGCATTTGGAGCAAAGCTAGTGTCACCTCAGTGGTTGAACGAGCAGGTGGTCGTAAAACAGGATTTTCTGTTTTTCTAAAAACAGAAAAGTGCTTTGTGGTTCAGTACTACTCAGCCCATAAAAGCATTTCCTTATCAGTGTAGCACAATGTAAAGATAAATAAACTTTTGAACTCTTAAGACATGCATTATCGAGACACATTGTTACAACAGAGTAAAAAAAAAAAATTACTTTTACTTCACAAATGTGTTGTTTTTAGTTATGAAATTCCTACAAAACTTGTGAATGAGGTCAAAAAGGAAGCTGTTCGCTAATGTAAGGATTTGGGTGTAAATTAAAACGAGAAAGTTGATTTTAATTGAATTTTGTTTTCCCAAAATGAATGACACATGGAGGCTAGAATAAAAATAAATAAAAATAACAATCCCAAAACAGAATTTTGTAAAGTAATCTTTTAACACCGGCACTGAAAATACATGAAATGTGACGGATTCGATTTGGTTATACAGGCTGGTATCCATACAGCTGTAAACCAATCTTTAAAACAAACAAATGCTTTCCGGGTCTGCTTCCTGTAGTGCTGCAGCTTTGACAAACTGTTGATGCATGGGTGTTTCTGTAAACTCATCTCTGTATGCTTTTGGGCAGTGGCAGTGTTTGTTATCTTGGCGACGGGCCACTGCTCTTTGGAGCTGAAAGACATGCATTTGTATAAAGTTAAGAGTGCTCACTCTCAGCTATAATTGATAGTGTGTATCAGCAATAGACGATGCAGGAAAGATGGTTACGGGACGTAAAATCAACATAGTAAGGAGAAAATGTTTGGTTTTTCGCACTTTTATTGATCATCTCTTGTCCCAATCCTGGTTTTGAATGTTAATGTTGACCCTTTAGGCGAAGAATATGAAGGTTCATCTTTATGCAGCAACTTAGAAGGAATTTGACAATTTTCTTCTTTCACGAGTTTTGAGATTTCTCCCTTTTACATGTTGTGACTGCATTAATATCGGCCCATATTAGATCTAACACGCCTGTGTTTGGGATGTGGCTTGGCATTTATGACACCTTGAAAAACCAGTAAAGTTGCAGAAAGGGATGAAGCGACTACAACACATATCTGTATTGGTTCGATAAGTAAACTGAATCGAAATTAATAACTGACTTTTATTTCCGTCTTGTTACCGTTTGTTTCCGTAGGGTTAAGGGAAGCGTTTGGTCATGTGGTATCTGTTTGGTCATTGTCCGTGGCGGCGACAATCGTTTCTTTCGTGGTGTTGAAAGGGTGGAAAAAAATATATAATATCGGTAAATATCGGTTATAAAAGCAATATAAATATCGGCTGTTGACATTGGCCAAAATATTTCCATCATTTCATCCCTTTTTGCAAGTATTATATTTTGCTTAAGCACATCCAAACACTAGAAATCATAACACTTCCACATACTGTGTATAAAAAAAGCAAATTATTCTAGTGACTGCGAAGTGTAGTGGGACAAGGTTTGTATGGAGAGTGGAGGAGTTTTGGCAGCCGGATGAGGTCAAGGATTACTCGTCAATGCAATCAATAATAAAGCAGTTGTTGTTGTTCAAAGAACAGCTCATGTTTAATTATAAACCACCAGAGATGGTTGAATTAACGCTTGTCTTCTGTGCTGCTTTTCAGACATTCACAAAAATATAAAATGTAAACTTGGAGGGGAAAAAAATCACAGAACATTTAGAGGCACCTAAACCTTATTAGACATAAGATCAAAAAAATAAAATGTATGTAAGGTAATATTAATAAAACTGGAGACAGAAAATATATTAAAGTATTTTTTTTTTCTTTTTTAAATAATAATCCAATAAATCAACCAGGTTACAGCCGATACTTAGATTGTTCGTGTCAAATGTTGCATCTGTGTCACTGATAAGGTATGGATGGGTATTAACCATATTGACAGAAAAGCTAAAACAGCTGCAAAGCATTAAACTATGGACGAATATCTCAAGAGAAAAGGTAAGTCAGAAATATCCACTAGCCATTCTATAGAACTGTAGGGCATAGGACGTACATTTCATTTTTTATCACCGAAAGCAGTGGGCAACCGCTTCACAGTGAACGTGTAGCTCACCTGTTGCCGTAGGTTTTCGCTTTTTAAATATCCCAACAAACGTGCGAATGCAGAAACAGATGCAGGTGTGGTTTTAAACAAAGAATCTCTGCTGTTAAGAATATGGTTAGGAAAGAAACTGCCCAGCAAAACAGAAGTGGCTTAGATAATTTGAAGGCGTACAGATCAACAGCTGTTAGGACATTCAAAATTCACTTCCCGCTGAAAGCTAAGGAAGACACTTGAGAAACATTAAGGTGATTTGTGTTGAAACTACAGATGGAGAACGGTTATCTTCTGTTCACATAGCATCCCGTTTTGCTTTTTATTGCAGAGCAAGCAGCACACCTTATATAGCAGATAAGACTAGGGAAGGAAGAGTTCACTCAGTTTAAGAAGGACATTTTAACAAACAAAGGGCTTGAGATAAAAGCATCAGTTTTTCGATGCCAGATGACATTTAGTGCCGTGTCTCACTGGGTCTGGTTGTTCCACTTCACTGTAATCTGCTTAAAAACCAGATGGCAGAGATTCATTCACTTTGTTTTGGTTTTTCTTTTTTGTCATGTAACGTTGGAAAAAAATAAGAAGAAGTCAAAATGCTTGGACAGCAGTGTAACAGCTCTTGATATAATCCATCGACGGGGAAAAACGAAATGTAATTTGGAACTTAAATTTGCAGCGTTTCTCTTGTGTATAAGTATTCCCGCATGTCCTATCGTGGGTAACAACGTGAAAAATTACTTAAATGGCTATACTAAATTGTGGCGCCATCCTTATCTTTCCCAGCATTGATCTGCTTCGCGGCAATCAGTCAACCCGATGGTAATGAAACGCACCACCATTGTAGCGGCTCTCACGGCCAAGAGTTGAGACGGTAAAGCAAAGCGTTCAGTTCACGGGGGCCGAGGTGTGAACCCAGTGTGATCTGCATAAAACCAGAACAGTATCACTTGGTGTTAATAGACACTTAGTAATTTGTCTTACAACTTTATTTCTCTTTAACTGAAAATGTTGCACAGATATATAACATATCCATGATGAGTTTTTTTTCTCATCTAATCTGGATTGATTGGGACATAAAAACAGACCAGTGACCTTTTTTCTCAATCATTTTTTTGTCATACCACGTGAAATAGATCGTAATTTATGGTTTTGATAAATGAAATGATGAGTCAGCCTTTTCCTGCTCCTAAACATCATGTTGATGTTTCTCTGTGCGGACTAAGGATTTGACATGTTCCTGGAAAATTGTCTCTTACGTCATGACAAATGTCTCTTTTGAGACGTTTAAACGGCCAGATGGTCTAACTTCCTCTCTGACCCCTAAAGGGTGGGGCATCCCTGAGTTCTTTGAGAGATAGCAAGTTTTGATTTGGAAAACCAAATTGAACGTACAGTCTCTTAAAAAAAGTATTCTCACCTCTTGGATCAATACTTTGCAGAACTGCCTTTTCTACCAGATTTACTAAAACTTTTATTCTTTGGTTGCCTAATGGCTAAAAGGGAGTCAGATTGCATAGATAACGTATTTAAACGTAAATTTTCAAGTCTGGCTACTTATTCTCAATTGAATCAGTCAAGATGTTGACTGTATATTTTGATACCAATTTCTAAATTTTAGTTCTAGCTGTGTGCTTATGGTGATTGTTTTGCTGAGAGATGAACATTTGCGCAAGTCTTAAGTCTTATTGGCTTCTAGAAGCCATTTCCAGTTCTTCTTCCCATTAACTTTGACTTGCTAAAGAAAAGCTTCCCCACATCCAGATGCTACCACCAACGTTGTTAGATGGCGGTGATGGTGTGTTCAAGGTTATGAGGAGTGTTTGATTTCCGTCACTCCTGCCAACTTGTTTGCAGAGCAGAACGTTCAGTTTGGGTCTTATCTGACCAGAGTTTCTCATGTTTGATGTGCTCCCAGATGGCTTATGGGAAACTAAAACACAAGATTTTATAGCTTTTTTTTTTTTTTTTTAAAGAAATTAAAGCCAGATTTGTGACATGCACATTTAACAGATGTTATAGTAAGGTTTTTTTCTCTTAAATGTTTCTCTTGTATAACCCAAGTACATCGAAAAGTTGACTAAATTCACTCTTCAGAAACCAAATATACCTTCAGTTACCTTCTTGACTGCAAGTAAAGCCTGGCGGCCCACCAGGCTTAAAATACACTGGGTCAAACCTTACATATGAAGATATATTAGATGTTTGAACTATTATAATAGAGATTTATTAGTTATTTTTGAGGAGATCTGAAGTATTCTTTGATTTCAGCTGTAACCCCCACAAATACTGGGTGTCCATTGTATTATGTCCACTGTACTTAATTTCATAGTATCTTTAGACTATTTTTCATAATGTGTGTTACAATTACCAGTAAAGTTCATCACTAGAAAACCATTTGACTATCTTTTCTTGACTTGTTTTGCTTTGAACAAGTAGAAACAGACCCCTAGTAAAACAATGAAACGCTCAATATTCTTTCCCTGCTACTAGTCTTGAACCATTACCATATCGTTCAGAGCCACTCAGGAGTTTTCCATGGAACGCCTCAGAGCTGTAGCTCTTACAGTATTAGATGTGAGATGGTGAACAGAGATCCATCAGAGATATTTGACTGGATGATTTTAATGTAGAAGCTTTGAAAATCACCCACTAATCCACCTCTAAAAATAATGTAATTAAAGTCTTACCGGGCTCGAAGTTATCGATTATGTTGTCATTGTTAAAAAAGATATGTTCGGGGCGGCTGTATAAATCGAGCTGCATATCGTTATGGCCAATGCTCTCCCCGATGCATTCATTTCAGCTTTGAATTAATTCGTTTCTGCCTCCATATGCATGAACTGCTTGGAGATAAAGCCTTAGATGAAATCATGAGCTTTGCAGTAATTCTGCTTCTGAATTGGCCTGTCATTTACCATGTCAGCCCTTTTTTTTGTTGTTTTTTAATCATTGTACATCTGTCACTGAAGGATGACACACACCATTCAGCTGATGGAAGACATTTTATCACAGCCATCGGCAACCGCCGCCTTGACGACGACAACGGTGTCGTTCTTCGATACCTCCGTTTTAGGAGGAGGCGCCGGCGCTCTGAATATTTCATGGTACAGTGTTTAAAGCTGTTCCACATTAATAGAACAAGACACTTCAGCAGCAGCAGTTCGTTTATCTCTCCGCAACTGTGATGTGTTGAAGGAGCATTTGAACATGTCAGATTAAGTAATTCATAATGAATATGTGAGCATCGAAAAAAAAAAAGAAAAGAAAAGGCTACTTGGGCTAGCATAATTCTAATTAGTGTTGATTGTTAAATTTCTGTATGAGTGACTTCATCAAAATGTGGTTTCCTAAGAATCAAACACCCACACCTGGGGTTAAAAGGTTTAAAAATGTTTTGTGTTGAATTTGAGCCTTAATGGATGAAAGAAGCAGGTTTATGCATGGAGGGGTTTTAGTGATTTATAATGAATTCTGATAACCACCTTCATAGCACTTAGGCTCTTTTGATAGAAACACACTGTGTTCCTCTGATTATAGATATTTGAAGTGCATCTTCGCTGGTACTTGTCAAATTCAAGAATAACTCCTTATTAAGTCTGGTAGAGGCTGTGGTTAGAGTGGGAGGAAGAAAGTTAGCACATTTCTTTCACATGCTGGGATTAGATTCTCTGCAACGGAAACTTAGACCCCAAGAATGAATTGTAGAATATAAGTAGAATATTTCTGAAGAAATTTGAACAGGGCCTGCCGAAGTGTGCCCAGTCAGAGTTGACTCATGGTTGCTAAACACTTTACAAGACCAACTGATTGTAGTGATGTAATAGGTGTAAAATATTGAATGAAATGTTGTGCTACATGACTGGCTTTATTTTCACTCTTACATTTAACTGTATGACACGCAAAATTACAAGTGGATCGCCAATATTGTCTCCAAGTGTATTCTGGGTAAAGTTTGTCACCAGCCGGCCACCAACGTCATCATCAGTCACTTGGCAACAGATGGAAAACTAGCTAGAGCATTTCTACGGACTAAGTCAACATGAGTGGAGCTCCATGGAACAGCAAAGTGAAAAGGATGGAAAAAAAGAGAGCAAGGACAAGCCACAAACTGGACACATATTTTGCTCGTCGTCTTGGAGATGAACCAGACTTTTTTGTTGGCAGCGATTCAGGCCCGCCAAAACTGCCAGCACAGCCAGGAAGCCCGGCTAGTTTACAGGTAGCAACTCTGACATTATTCACAAAGTGTGAGTTGACTGTAGACTGATTGCATTTATTCTCATAAAGTGAACTGTGGAGAAAACAGCAAAGAACCAAAAGCATTTCTTATCATATGTTCGGTTTTGTTTTTTTATTTACCATGAAACTCAGATTAAGAATTACATCTAAGTCAAAATTTCTATCACGATAAAGGATATGATCGGACAGATAGCTTATCACTTATAATGGACACATATTTATTGGCGCTGACAACAAAACACTTGTCTTTTCTAGCAGCCATTGCACAGCGCACATAGCGTTTATAGCACCTGACCAAAAACACTTCTTTACTAATGCTGAAGTGAGCAAACCTCTGCTTGCGTTGGTGCAGGGCCGCGCTCAGCTGGGGTTGCTAGGTAACAGTGCTTGCTGATTGTGACTTAATAATCTGGAGGTTTTTGAAATGGCTCGTTTTCCAGACATCAACTGAACATTTGATTATTAGCACTTGGATTCTTTCGAGAAGCAGTCAAGACCCAAATGGAAGTACAAGAAAGTTCAAAAGCACAACATTGCATAATACGTCCCCTTTAAGAGTTAAGGAACAATTGTGTTCCTGACCAGGAATCAAGTCAAAATGAAGTAAGCTTATTTCCTGTGGGATTTGGATGTTCCTCTTCTCTTCTCATCTCATTCTAATCTAGCTCCTGTTGCCACTGAATGATAACCACAGACTGCTCTCCTCTGAAACGTGTCCCCTAGCCAGCCACTAATGAGACTACTCTTTGCCAAGCGCTCCCCTCTTGGGTCCCATACAGACACCGAAACATCTTATGTTTACCTTGTTGGCACGGCTACTTAATCACTTGCACACAGGTGACAAAAACACCACACCTGAGCACAAATTATACTTAGTAAGAAAATGGCGTGCCTTTCGTGTTGCCATATGGCTGAATGCAGCGGTTGGCACTTTCTAGTCGCTCTACCAAGCTGTAGTCACAAAGGTCTTTTTTAAAAAAAAATAAACATGACTTGTGTGTGAGTTTCTTACAAGTACTAAAGTATAGTGGTTGTAAGTCTGTGAAGAAATGCTAACTTTTAATAAGCGCGGATAGCCTTCCATTACATTTTTTTTTTAAACAAACAGATTTGCTTTTGTTCTCTGCATTTTTCTTTTTCGAGGCCCGTAGATTTGTGCTAATTTTTAAATTGCACTTTGATGTAAGTTTCCGCCACTCTTTTAAGATTCACGGCACTCGCACCTCGGAGGGGGAAATCTCGTTAGAAATTAAAGCAGAAAACGAGGCTGACAGATGCTTGTTTTCATTCCGGGTGAGATCACTCATCAGGCCGCTGGATTGCTAAGCACGCAGACAATGTTCGGTGCCTAATTTAGTTCTCCGTAGGCAGAAACGGAGCACTTTTTAATGAATGGTGATGGCGCGCAGAGGATTAGAATGCAAAGAAATAGCTTTGTGTGGCTGGAGTGTAATCAGTCTTCTTTTCTTTAGTCATCTTTGATTAAAGTCCAAGCTACCCGGTTTGGGTTTTGTTTGCCATATTAGAAGTTTCACACTATTTGCTCAACTACTGGTAATTGTGAAGGAGCAGGACCTGCCTGTTGCACGTTTTGAAGTCAGTTTTTTTTTTTTCAGTACTGTCAGCTTAAGATGTCACTTATGTTCTTCAGATATAAATGTTGTGTAAAATGTGAATTAGAAGCTTTTTTATAAAAACATAAAAACAAATTACTTTAATGTACTTTGCATTTGGAAGCATTAATATTTTTTTATTTCAGCATATACTACATACATAATTTTTATACATATATATATATATATATAAAAAAGGAATGATTTTCAGGTATTTTATCTATATATAATTAAAGAGACAGTTGTCATGACGTTCTTAGCGAACATCAGTAACAAACGGACTGCAGATGCCAAGGAAAAGTATTTACATTTCTGTGTTATTGATTAAAAAAGCAAACTTAAGTGATCATAAAGAAATAAATTTCTACCAAAAATCATATTTGCAAAAAATTGAGTATTCTCTGAGTAAGCGCATATATTTACAATATTAAACTAGGACATTCTTACATTGTAAAGTCAGATATTTGCATGAGATATTTCTGAGATTGTGAATTCAGAGATAAAACGGAAAATGTCAAGTTGCAGCTTCTTCCTCACTGTCTCAGGCGGATCTCATTCGAGGCGTTCATGGTGATCTGAACTCCTGAGATGTCGTTTTGATTCAGGAAAAGAGTCAGGGTCTATTACTTACACTTTGGAAAATGTCCAGATACCAATCTTCTAAATTTACTACTTAAACCTTAAGGATGTCCATTTTTTGGTCGCAAATGTCTGACTTTTATAATGTCAGAGAACTTATTAAAGTTCTTTTTTTTCTTTCTCTTATGGTACTTTGTCTTACAAATTGCTGAATTTACGATGTCAGAGAATGTCCTCGTTTTAATATCGTAAATATCTGCCTTTAATCCTGGGGACATTTTTTTCTCCCTCACTTTTATGGCTTTTCAACATCAGAGAACAGAGTCTTTTGGCAGAAATTCATGCACATTATTATTATTTTTTTTCTTTGCAATGGTCCTAATATTCCGTAAGTATTAAACACACAAAGAAAGGGAGTTTTTGAAGCCATGGTTACCATGAGCAAACACTTGTTACTTGTACAGAAGCAACTTTTTGAAAGCGTTTTAATGCCATAAATGAGCGGTTTCTGCGTGCTTTTCTTAGTGAAAGTAGATCCTTACCTTAAATCTGAGATTTCCTAAAAGCAGCAGACAAACCACATCTTCTTTACTGTGATATGTTTAAACTTCCTCTCACAGCTCGATCAAACACACATAGTTCCGCTTGTAGAAAGTACACTCTTCTTTTCAAGTACTTTCTAGCATCTAATGAAAAATTCCTACTTGTTGAAGGGTGTTTCCGGAAGCTTCTTTTTACAGGGCAAGAAACCTAAGAAATATGAATTCAGGCATCAATTTCCTTCTGACTGAATGCTCAAAATGTCGAAGTTGTGTTCAGGCGTAGGAGGAAATGGTAAAAAAAATTTTCACCATTTCGGGTTTTCGGGTTCTGGACATTTTTCTTTCAGCGAGTATAACATTTAACGACCAGTTGTGTGTTTCCTGTGTGCTTCCCCAGATGCTGATGCTGTCGTCGTCGCTGGCAGCTGTGAAGGTGTCTCCTCTCATAGAGAAGGTCAGCGACCACAAAGACTTCAAGAAGCTGCTCAGGACAAGAACCAATGTCCTGGTGCTCTACACTAAGACAGGTTGGAAACAACAGCTGCCCACTCTGAATCCTTAAGTTTGTTCAGCCGACAGGTTTTCCAGTGTAGCTGCAATCTGACATCTTTTCTTGGTTTGGGTTCAACGCATGTTTACAGTGTGACATGCCTTCACATCAGCAAGGTTTGGGAGAGCATATCAATTCCCATATAGTAAACAGACAAAATTATTTATTTGAACAAATTCTCTCTTTCTGGCAGCTGACAGGTGTTTTTATTTTTCCCTCTGAGATTTCCTGCTCTGATAGTAATTACTGGTGCAGACATGGTTGGGTTATCTAGTGAGATTGGGTTGCTCCCAACTCTATCTGTTCATAACTCTCTTTATGCCATCCGCACTCAGTGATCGTGATGCTGCTGGATTTGGCCTCAGATTTCAGAACTTCCTGATCTGCACTTGATTTAAAAGTCGACCTCACTGCTTAAATAATTAGGAATTCATGGACTGGTCGAACTCTGGCATTTACTCCACGGTGCCGTAAAATAGACCTTTATTCAGCGGCCAAATCAGAAGCAATAAATTGGACGCTAACTTTATTATCATGTGGTGGTTGGGGATTTATTCTTCTGAAGCAAGAGCAAAAAACTGTTGAAAATGTAATTTAATGAACAGGGAGGTTAAATGAACTTTCATGTTTTCATGGGAAATCAGTTGTCAGCAGTCACCTTCGAAAGATTTGGCTATGACTGACAGAACAGTTGTACCTTAAAAAAGTTTTAATGACTAGTTGTGGAAATTACATTTAAAGTGCGATGGCCCTGCTGGGTAAACCTACCAGCCTGACCCGATTTCCTCAGGCTTTTGCCTCTGATCAAGTTAAGATTCCCAGTTATCAGTAGAAGAAGCAGCCAGCTCTCAACATCAAGTCTCAGTGATGTAACAGAGTCGTGGCCGCGGGCATTAATCCACTGCAAGTCCTCATCCCAACCATGACGAGATTAGCACACGTCAAGACTGAGATTGCCACTTGCTTAAAAAAAAAAGATTGCCTCTGGTTGGTACGACAGCATATTACGGCGATAGTAAATAGAACAAAAATGGAAGTCCTCCAAAGTCCTCCAAAAAACTTTGAATTTTTTAAGTTGATCTCAGAAATGTTTTTGAAAGGATTTTCTGAGTTTGAAAAGACGAGGATTTGCCAGAATATTTTTTTTTCGCCTTTTAGGAAGTTTCAAACTTTGAAAATTTTCGACTTTCACATATTTTCTGAGTTACAAAAATTGACGATTTTCGAATTTTAAAACTAGAAAATTACTAGTTTGCTAGTAAAATTGCAGAGTTATTTCTTGCAAATTTCAAACTCAAAAATTTCCACTTTTTATTTCCAAGAAAAATTCAGATTCATTTAAAAAGAGGTTTCTTGCGCTAATTCCCAGTTTTTCATTGCAGAAATTGTATTTTTTTTCTAGAAAATTTTGAAATTAATTCCAAGATTTCTAAGGTGTTTGGTGGAAATTGACTCATTTTTAGTTTTCTATCTACACCGACTCTAATTCACTATTGTAAGTTGGTGGTTATTCTTAGCTAATCAAAAAACCTGTGGCGACTTTTCCCTTCAAAAATAAAAAAAAGATTTATTCTTATTTAATTATATTATTAAATATTAACTTTTTTTCTTATTGCATGCCACAAACACAAAATGCAGAGAATTTACCATATCTGGCATGATAAGTACAAATAAAAAGAAGCCATTATTATGTGGGTTATAAAAGAAAAGGTGTGGACAACATTAAACTGCAATTAAACAAAACTAGAGCTAATTTTAAGTCCTCGTGATTTAAACTTCTGGAAAAAATTTCTGTTTCTTCAAGTGTTAAAAATGCAATAGAAGTCATAATGTGTTAACTTTCTGATTTATGAGTTGAAATTTGAGTAGTTGAGTTTATTATCACCTGTGAAATGAAATCATAACAGAAGTAATATACAGTTCCATCAGCTGCATGAAGTCTGCTTGTGCACTAGTCTACAGAATGTGGGACCAAACGTTTCCTCAAACATTAAGTCTATGGTGGATGAAGCTCAGTGGCTAATTTCACAGAGTACATTTGGCAGGTTTAAGAACATTTTCAAGTGGCTTTATTGCTTTTATGTCAACTCATAATTAATCCCTGAGTTTCGTCTCCTAGGCTGTACATTATACATTGTGCAAAATTTCAGTTTGTCATCACCCAACTTGGAATCTGTTCAGACTTTAGACACTTTGTCCTCTGGAAACCTAAACGTGTTTTCACGAAAGATGGCAGCAGCATGACGAGAAACGACGGGATGAAGTTGGTTAATGTTACAAAAGTGAAAATATGCAGGTGATATAAGTAACATGAGGCCGAAATGAGAGAGTACAACACCCACACTGTTTACCTAGAGCGAAGGATTAACGAGTGTTATCGATATTGATATTATTTTCATTTCATTAATGTTTGAAAATTGACTAGACCATTGCAAGAATTTTCTGTTTTGGTGTTAGCTTGGAAATATTTTCCTAATGCATGCATAGATTACAATAAAAACAATCATTCAAGAGTATGTGTGGTAACTTGCAAAAGTATTCATACCCTTTGAATTTTTCATATTCAAAGGTTATGAATTTTTGTAGTTGTTAGTTCACAACTACAAAAAGTATTTTATTGGAATTTTATGATAGACGAGCACAAACTGGTACATAACTTTGAACTTTACCTTTATTTAAAAAAGATTAACTATACAACTCAAACATTAATGTCACACTGCTGCTCCGATTTTATTGCCAATTATAGTCGGGGGTTATGGCTAGTCAGCATATCCAGACCTCTTGAACTCAACAGGGTCATAAACTGATAATGAATTCATTTGGGTTTGCGGTCATCTTTAAGGGTGCTGCCCTAAAGAATGCTGATAGTCTCTGCGTCTAAAAATAGCCCGGACATGGACCATTCCAACAACGCATTCGGTTCACACACTAAACAAAACGCTGCTTTCAGTGGGAGGATAGAAATGATGAATTGCATTAAGGAGTAGAATGTCTTTGCTTGCTTTGCTCAGAGGAATCCACTTTGCTTGCCATAACTGATAAGTCTGATATAATGCAGTGCATATTATATCGCGTTGTTTTCCTTTCTCTATCACAGAAAGCAAAGTGTACACTTTGGATGTTGTTTTTTTTTAAATCTCTGACATAGGATATTTAGCAAGTCTCCAGCGAACTGCTTTGATTGAGTTAATACAAAACAATTATAACATCTACTAATATAGCCGCTGAGATGTATAGCTCCTAGAAACCTGCCTGTTTTTCATCCTCATACCCCCAAAAAGTCGTCCCGTTTCCACCCTTTTGTGTCCGAGCACAATCTTCCCGTCTTCCGAACATTGACGCTATTGTCCGGTGATGAAAGCGGACGTAACTCGAGCCGCTTGTGTTAGACCCGTCTCATGAATCCTCTTCCATCGTCGCTCCAACCCAAACCCAGCGAGCTCTTTCTTTCTCACCTTTGTGCTTCAGCGAAACGCCGATCCCCCCGGCTGTAATCCAACCCGAAGTCTCTTTGTCCGAATTGACGGCGTTATCTGCGTCTTGTCTGGGCTGTAAAACTGCTTGGGTAATGAGGCTGATCATTTTATTCTCTGTCCACAGCTACATCGGGGGACTTCTATCTGAAACTGCTGTCTGACGTTGCCCAAACAGTGAAGGGCCAGGGGACCATAGCGTGGGTCAACTGTGGGTAAGTAATTGGATGATTGGAATAAATCTCTTTCTTTGTTTTTTTTTTTTCTTTCTTAATTCCATGCTCTTGTCGGGGAAATTTTCTGACCAACTCTAAAAAATAATTTCTGTCATAATTCACTGAGGGGTAAATGACTCTTTTCCACAGTTTCTATTGTAAAGGGCCAATCAGAAGGCCCACTTCACCTAAACAGAGCAGATGAAGCTCTGGGTCTAATGTAGTATTTGTTTTAATGCTTTCGGTAAGTTTCTTTGTTCGCCATACACCATTAAAAAACAAAATGAAAACACAAATCATACCTAATGTTTCTCTAACATGGTCACTGCCACTCAAGCTACTTCAGCATCGTCTTTTTAGATTTACAGAGTGTCTCCTATCTTCTGAGAATATATTAAGTGCTTTAAAGCAGCTTCTGTTGAAACCGTGGTGTGGGCATTAAACGTATCGTTTATCATGATAAGAATTCTGATTTATTGTTCTGAAAAATTCCAGTTAGTGTCTAAAAAACACAGGACAGTCTGTGTAGTTGGGATTTTCCACAGTTTGTTCAAAGAGAGCATCAATAAATATCAATGAAATTTGCAAATATGATTGAATTTAGTTACTGTGTGCAGTTTAGGGATACAAATCACACTTCTTTATGTGACTGGTGTTTGAAAGAGACGTATTACAAATGGATTTTTTTGTTTATTCCAAGAGCGATATTTATTTTTGTGGCTGCATGCTAATGTGACTGCATGTTATCACAATAGGACCACAAAATATCATGATCAAATTTTAACTCTATGTCACCCACCCCTATGTGGATCGGTATCAGCCGATAACAAACATCAGATATCGGTATCGGAAGGGGAAAAAAATGGATTGGTGCATTCCTGAACCTTTGCTGAGATAGATTAGATCTGCTTCACGCGTAAGTATAGGCCGACCACCAATCTCCTGAAATGAAGGAAATCCGCATCAGTAAATCGGCGCATCTCTAAAACCAACTAATTTCCTTTCATATGGTTCAGATTATTGAATTTTGGACAAAACCGAGAATCCCAGCTAGATACGATCCTTGTTTCAACGTTGGTTTTGATTTTCACGTGTCATAAACCTGTTTCAAACCACACAGTAGAAGTCTAAAATGCTAAACAAAGACCAGAATAGTTTCCTCTAAGCTACGTCTTACTTTGCTCCCCACTGATCTGACTTTTTGACTCTTTTCTTTTTTATTGGTCTTCTTCTTTCTGCCCTTCTGATGCTCAGTTTCACCATTTTCTTTCTCATACCTGTCAACCCATCAACTGCATGAACTCTGCTTCTCAGCAGAGAGAACAGAATGTATAATAACACCAGAAACAACGAGGAAGGGAGTAAGTCCCCTTTCGACACCTGGAGCTCATTCCAGCATTCACAATCTCTCTCAAGCTTGTCGGAGACCGAAGACAAGGTGGACGGCAGAAAGAGCCAAATTCAAAAATACTTTGAAGGACCTGTCAAAGGTGCTGGTCTCCGTGTTTCAGTGCAAAGGCGCTCTGTGATGCATGTCCGTCTTTAGTGTATACTTTCTGCCACGCTCACTCTTTTTCACTCGTTTACCCTCACCAACTTTAGAACATTAAAGCGAGTGCTAATGCTTAGCAGAATTTTAGACACCCGCCGGGGGAGTTAGAGTTAACCGGGTTTATCACTGTAGGACACGCGGACCCAGTGCCAGGCCTCTCTAGCTAAGCATTGTACTAGTTGGCGTAATTCTCCATCATCTCAAACGGGCTGGCTCCGAATCAAAGCCCCAGCTGAGGGCTCATGGCGGACAGAGGGAGAAGGAGAGGAGAGAGCGTCTCGCAGCGTGAGAACTGCTGGCACTGCCAAGGAAGACGGCCACCGAGGCCAGAATGACACACTTTGAACAGATGACAGCAACCTGAGTTTTGGCCAACCGGGTTCCACCAGTGGGATGGATGATCTCACACAGGAAGGAAATGGAGGGCCGGGCTGCCCCTTTCCCATTCCTCTGGAATTTTGGAAGAGAGCAAAGAACACATAGAAGGATATACGAGTTTTGGCTGTCGCGCTGGGAATAGTAGAGCGGAACAAAACGAAGATTTGGGATCCAAATGTAACTTTTTGAATGCTACTGGATGTCAAGCCTTTATAATGGGGACTTTTTTTATTTTGTCATTTCTTCCTTTCTGCACGCCATACTTGCGACTTTCTCAAGTGCTCCAGTAATGTTAATTAGACGTGTCTTATCGCGTTATTACCAGCAAAATGATTTTTTTTTTATTGGGGAAAGACCAACAAATAATACATGTCTTCCGCTTTTACCATTCTCAGAACTATTTCTGGTTTGAATTTACATTTTGTCATTTCACTTCAGAAGCAATTCAGACGTCATTCCTGATCTTTGGTGACACCAATAATATTTATTTGAATGATTTATTCATCTGTCCCGTTTCCAGTTCTCTCACCCATCACTTTTTCAATCCATCAATCAATTGAACATGTTACCAGGCCTGAAAAGAAGCAAAATTGGAAAAATATTTAAAATCAGCTTAGGTAGGCTGTTTTTCTAATGACATGTTTAGTATTTTCTTTGAGTTCTGCTTTTATGTAAAAAAAAAAAAATCAGATTTTTATTAATAGATTCAGGCACCTCTCTACCCATGTTTGATGTTTTTGTTTGTTTTCTGGACAGGCTGTACTAAAATGTGGATTTTACATCTGGGTATTAATAAATTAAAAACACACACACAACAGGGCAATAATCTTCTGCTTCCTCACCTTCACTTAGTCATCTCCACTAAATCGCTGACCAGCATGTGATGCTGCCTAAACCAAAGCTGAAAAAGACTTCACTCAGGGTAGAACAAAACAGAAATACCTTTTATCGTCCCACAATAGTGACTAACATCCATGAAAATGAGTCACCATTCCCAGGTTTCCTGCTCAGCACAGTGTTTGACCATTGATGCGTGGATTGCTGTTATTCCAGAGATGAATGGTAAATGACTGCACACATTCATTGAGCAACAAGTTGCTAACGTTGTCACACTCTGCCTTTGTTGTACTGAATGAACATCAGCTGGTTGGGTCATCATAACTTTTCTGTGCTTCTGTTTTACTCACTTTTTTTTCTCGTCTGATTGATTTGGACAGCAGTCCACCTGTTAGGAAGATTCTGTTATCATTATTATTATTACATAGTAGTTTAAGTCTTAGTTTGAATAGTCACCATATGTTCTTTGCAGATTGTTTTCTGAAGTGACCCTTAGGGTTAAAGGTGTCTCGACGTATTAATGCGTTGTTGTTTTCCCACTCTGAGTCACTTGTAGAGGAGCAACGCTACGTTTAATGTTAAGCAGGTACTGTATGTTCTGTACCCGGTTGATTCTGGTTTCAGAGGATCTGCTGATGTTTTATTCAAATACTGCAGCTCAGAAAATTTACAAATTCTTCACTGGGTCAGTTTGTCCTACATCTGCTCATGTTTTTAATCATTTTCTAGGTTCTAGACCAGATGATATAAAGTTTTACAATTTTCTGTCAAACATAAGTTTTATTTTAAGGACCATGTTGTAGACATTTGACAGTTTGTCTAAAAGCATGGATCTCAAACCACAGTACATGTAGCACTGATAGAGCATTTAGTGGCTCTTGGATTTTGGTATCAACTACTGATGCTTCCTGATATTCCCTCTAAAGATTTGTATAACTCCCTACTTTAGTAGTTCATAGCCCAAATATATGCTAAAACTGATTAGTACCCATATCTTCGCACTAACGCAGAAGCTAACGTCTACAGTCTTCAGGGGGTTCATCCAATCAATACCAAAGGAAATAAGTGGGGATCCTGAATTGCCTGCTTGTTCAAAAGACAACAACAATAGCGTGTCAAGTAATATTCTGCCAAAACATTTAATATTTCCAAGCTGCGTTTCCTTTTGAGTATTTGATGAAGAAAAATCGGCACATTGGCAGATTCTCTGTGTATAATTTGAAGTTGTGTTCCCCAAGATGGTGACTCCACAAATAGGCAGCGGTCTTCTGTATTACAAAAGTAAGAGAGTGTGGTGGAAATGATTGATTGGCTTCACACACAGAGGTCATTTCTTTCAAATGTGGCACATTTTGTTGTGTAAATAATTCTAAGCAAGTCTTAATCTAAAGAAACTAGCATGCTCCAGATGTCAAACGGATTACAATTTTAAATGACATCAATTTTGCATTTTCACCCACCTGAGTCGATTTAAAAGAAAAAGTGTATTTTAAAAATGTGCCACTTTGAAAAGTTTAATATAATCTAGTGA
Source organism: Brachyrhaphis terrabensis (assembly GCA_903067065.1). Classification (NCBI taxonomy): domain Eukaryota; kingdom Metazoa; phylum Chordata; class Actinopteri; order Cyprinodontiformes; family Poeciliidae; genus Brachyrhaphis; species Brachyrhaphis terrabensis. The sequence goes on from CAEGAG010149680.1 coordinate 19,622, forward strand.
GGGCGAACCATTTTTTTACCCGCTGCTGTGTGTATCAGTAATGTTACCAAGCAAGAAATCCGTGTAGGAAGTCGGAGACCAAAATAAGTAGACATTTGTTCAAATGTGTTTAAACCTTGGGCTATTTTCTGTCAGTGATGTAACATTTCTTCTTTTTTTATTTGCCACACATGCTCTCTGCATTCAGCATACCACAGTCGGAGGGAACGAGAAGTCTCGGTCTCATATCTCATATTCAGATGCCCCCAGGCTACGGTGGAGCTGACAGATTTGCATCGCTGCCTCAAAATTGTTCGAAGAGTTTCGAAAGTGATTCTTTTCTCCTGATTCCGTTTCAGAAACAATTTTATTTTCACGACTTATGTGGACTAACAGGCAACAAACGACACAGAATGAAATGGATAGTTTTGAGAGCGTTTTTTTTTTCCGTCCCCTGCTCCCTCAAGGTCACCTGTATAAAAACGGCCCCTCCGAGAGACATTTCTGAATGGCTTCCTCGCGGCGTTTCCCTCTCGTGGCAGTTTTTCAAGCTGTTGGAAGCAGCAGACTGATCTTGAATCAGGTGACTACACGTCATCTCCAAATGCGGTACGTGTCGGGGGTTACATCTGCTCCTGTCGTGCCCTTACTGCTGCCATCTGCCACCACAAGTCAGCCCTGTTGTATCCCGTTCTTCACGCGCTCCTCACCTGAACTACCACACAGCCACACAGATTCAACCTTAACGCGAAACAACACTGAGCGTATGCTGTGATTGTGTGGCGGCGGGTACGATGGCCGCAGCTGAGTTCTTCCTTTCTGAAATTGGTTGCCGTCGACTTATTGTTTCCAAACACTCCATCCGTTCATATTCTCAGTCACGATGGAGGAAGAGGAGGGTTGTGCGCCCCGCTAACACGGTTATACTATAGCGAGTGTGAAGTACGTGTAGGCTGTTAGATGCATTTTTATTTCCAATCTGATTACGGATGTAAGTCTCGCTGAATGTTTTGATGCTGGTGAGAAGAACATTGCTAACGGTGTTTATCCAGACTGAATGCTTTAGCTCAGTGTTCATATGTTGGGTTAGGAAAGTTGTTTACTGCATATCAAGTAGCAGATTGAACTTTAATAAAGAGCACTTCTGTTATATATGTCATAAATATTCATTAAAAAAAATATATATATACAGTTGAAATGATATATTTTCATGTATATATAAAGACTCGTGACTTTTTTTCTTGCCATCTGATATTAAATGGGACTAAAGTTTTTCTGTTTTAGGTCAGATTAAACCAAATTTATTTCTCAATGCCAGAATAAAGTTTGGTTTTCCTTTTCTTTTGAGACTACAGTGGTATTCGTGTGGGTTAGGGACCACAGACACACAAAAATAACGAGCCCCTCTAATAATGCTTAGAACTTTGTTAGTTCACACTCCAAATGTAGCTTAATATACGTTCATACGCGCAATAAAACTGTCTCAGCACCATTACAGAAGCTAACTTGACTTTAAACGGGAAATCACCGAGTTTTGATATTTATGGGTAAAGAGAGACAAAATAAGAGACGAGAATCAGAAAAATTCACTTTCTGTAGCGTGGGACTCTCTTTGAGGTCAAATAGAGAGGAACTGTGTAATGGGGCAAATTATAGAGCAACAGGAATTACTCCATTTTTAAAGCTTTTTTTTGTCTGTTTGCAAAGTTAACATTTTGAATCATCTTATTTTAAAACACTTTTTTATGCATGTCCGCATGTCGATGTCTTCCAGTGATTCGGAGGGTCGCAAACTCTGTAAAAAAGTGAAGGTGGACCCGAGCTCCAGACGCGAGGGAGCGGAGCTGCTGCATTACAAGTGAGTCACCAGACGCTCAGCCGGACGTCACACACTCTCTTCACACCTCAGTGCATTTTGGAAAGTAATGTCACTTTTGCAGCTAAAGAAAATGCATCATTCACCACTTACTTCTGGGACGGCGTGCATTGTGCCTTTTGTGTTTTTGTTTTTTTTCCAGAGATGGGACTTTCCACACAGAGTACAACAGACCTGCTACATTTAAGGTTGGGCTTTTTCGCATATTAGATTCGCTTCATGTTGGTAATGATGACTCGGCTTTGTTATTTTCTACACCCAATTTCTGTGTTTAGTTTGTTTTATTAGGATATTTAATGGGTGATTTTATATTTATCTGATCGATACACTGATAACACTCATTCCAGCGTTTCAGTACAACTTGCAGCAGTTATGCGGATATATAATACCGAAAGAGTATATATACTTTATATATATATATATATATATAT
>CAEGAG010149706.1:0-14075 GCA_903067065.1 Brachyrhaphis terrabensis
ACCCTTTTCTGGTTTTGGCAGGTGTTCAGGAATTGTCTGCACCCCCCTGATTTCCAGTCCCGCTTAGACATAGTGCGAGCCAATTCCAAGACGTCCCTTGATCACTCCGGGTCTTTCCTGAGTACATCAGGTACCTTACAGGTAAGATGAAACGTCTAAGTAAGAATTCCCCTGAAAGTTCCCGCTGTCATGGCTTGCTTGTAATCATTTTATCTTTCATGTTTGCGATTGCCTAAGTTTTATTGTTGTGATTTAAAAAAAAAAGAAAAGAGAACCTCACCTCTGTTTTTAAAAAACAGTGGCTTCCTCATGCCAGCACGGCATTTCCCCATCCATCATTCTCTTTAATTTGCACGTCACTGCACGCTGCATATATTATCAATTTTCTCCAACATTAACAGTAAAGCCAGCACTGCTCATTTTTGTGAGTGGCTAATTCTGGATTTACTGTAGTTTCTTGCAAAACTATCCACCAATTACAACCAGCATATTCAATAACTTTTATTGGCATTTTATGTGATGAGAGCAACAGACAGTAGAAAGTATGAAAACAGAAAGTATGAAGTGGAAGAAAAAAGGTAGCCAGATTTATATTTTTTAAATAGCAAATAGGAAACCACCTTTATTTGATACCCCTAAATGAAATTTATTACACACAACGTCTTTGAAAGCATTTGTTTGTCAGTTTAGTCTTAATAAAAGGAAGCTTACAGACTTTACAGAACCTTGTAAACAAAAAGTATCACAAAGAAAGCAGGAAGGTTGTGGAGAAGTTTAAAACAGGGTAAGGTTATAAAACCTTCAGTACAGCTTTGAACATGCGACAGCGTACTGTTCAGTCCACCAGCTTAAAACAGAGCATGACACATTTGCAAATACCAAGATATGACTATCCACCTAAACTGACAGGCTGGGCAAGGAGAGGAATAATGAGAGAAGCAACTTGGAGGTCCAGTGTAACTCGGGGAGCTGCAGACATTCACGGCTGTGGTGGGAGAAACTGTTAACATGGCAGTTATTAGTCATGCATTCCACAAATGTATCCTTTATGGAAGAGTGGCAAGAAGAAAGTGATTACTACAAGAAAATCATCAGTGGATCAAGTTGCACTTTCCCAAGGATACTCTCCTCCCAGTCTGACTGAGCTTGAGATATTTTTCAAAGAAAAGTAGAAACCTGTGTAAAAGTTGCAGAGAGAAAATACTAGCTGGTGTAATTGCTGCAAATGGTTCTGCAAAGTATTGGCTCAGAGGGAGCCGAATTTTCACATTTTTATTTGTAAGAAAGAAAAAGAAACCCAGATTTTATTCTTCTCCCACCTCACAATTATGAAGAATTTGGTCCTAATCCATAAAATCTCAATAATATATGTTACGGTTACAATATAAAAATTATATCACAGTTTAAGCATCAACTCCGGTGTGAGGCAGCGTGTCTGAGGGAATGCTTCGGAAGCTGAATATACCCGGTATGTTCAGATATTTTATCTGTCCAGAGATGATCAGATTAAAGGTTTCAGAGACACATTGCAACACACTCCTGTCACACCAGCATGCCTCAGACTTGTCAGACCCCCTTCCTGTGATTAGATTTGAATTTATCCGAGAGCAATCACTACCGCTTAGAAAGATACAGACTGACGGTAGAAACTTGCAATGCAGAACCTGTTTTACATGATGTGTGAAACTAGAAGCAGAAGACTGAAAGTAAAAAGTCAATTTTGAGAAATGTGATCTGATTTGGGTTGTGCGGACTTTGCTGATTAGACAAGGTGATGGAACTAAAATACTCTGGATTCAACCAAAGCACAAAGTGTGCCTAATAAATATCTGCAAAGTGTTTTAGTTGCGCAGTGACTTAATTTGTTGTCACAGCAACAAAGAGCTTCCAGCCGCCAGACGAGAAGAGGGGAGGAGGAGGATGAAGAAGAGGACGAGGATGAATCTGACGACGAGGAGGAGGAGAATGGTGATGAGGATGAAGACGAGGACTCAGACGACGAACACTAACCTTGTTAAACCTTTTGTGCTTGTCAGTGGAGGAAAAAAAGAATAACAAAATACAGATTAACTGTTTTAAAAGCGAAGGTGGAAAAACGTTTTCATTCATGTTTTGTAGAAGACACCTTTATGTTGTGCTGTTTGTTTTTCAGCAAGCCATTCTTTTGAGCTATATTTTTTATATCTCACATTCTCTAAATATACACTGCATTTGTATGATTGGTCATGTTCCAGTGAAACGGTACTCTGTCTAATAAAAGAATAAAAGTACCCGGCATGCTCTCACCCAGGTTTTCGATTTCGAAAAACCCAGCAGAGCTTGATTGTTATTTTAGAAACTGTCGGGAGTGTGAATCAGTCCAAGTGACAGTAGTTATGTGATGACGGCAGTCAAAAGTGACTCATCTCTACATGCAAAAATGGAACAAATGGGAGTCGGAAACTTTTCGCAGCACACCGTTTGCATTCGTGTGGATGAATACGGATGTATGCTTGGCATAAATCAAGCCCCATGTCCATGCATGTTACACTTGACAAAAACCCCTCTTGTGTGTTCAGGATGCTGTGTGATGTCTGTCACGGTAGAGGCCGCAACCACAGTGTCCGCTGATGGCTCCTGTCTGTCTTGGATGAGTCACTCTACACAATTTATAGTTCGCAGCTGGCCGTGTCATAATGAATTCTCTTCTGCCTCCGGGACTCTATCGCACACATGCACATCTGTTAAAGAAATGCTAAATATATGAAAATTTGCAGTCTTTTAAACCTAAATTTTATCCATACGCAATAAATATGAGGGACACCGTAACCTTGCCTACGGCGACATTAATTATCTCACTGGCTTTGACTAAAAGGTGTGTAGGTGGTGTGTCATGAAACCTCTCTGCAACAGCACCCTAATGCATATAAAGGTTAATGTGTATGCAAACCTAGCCACTCTAGCACGCACTCACGTAGCCGTTTGTCTTTACTGTGCCGATTGGCCCGTGTTGCAGTGAGTCATCACCTGCAGTTTGTGTGATGAGTGAGTCAGAAGTTTTCCAATCGCAGATAAACCTTCCACTCCCTTATCACAGCGAAAGAGTGACTTTTGAGAGAAACTGGGTCTGACAGGAGCAAAGAAAAAGACTTGCACGATTGGAGTGGTAAAAAAAATAAAAATAAAAAAGCGCCAGCCTCCTGCCTTAGCCAAGAAAGTCAGAGGTGCCAGAGGAGGCAAGAGTTGGTTTATGAGTCAGAGTGAAAAAATAAACAAGATGCAAAGGCATAGGAGGACGAGACGGGGGTTGCAGGGACAACTTGGAGAGGTCAGTCAAAGCTCCAGGTTCTTATACTTGACTCATAGGCCGGCAGCGTCACACCACTCCTATCAAACTCTACACCTGCGGCACGAGTCAGCCGCAGCACGGCTTCATGCAGATGCCTTCTTGTGCTGTGTCTTTCCCTTGAGTTCACTGGCACTGATCTTACTTTGCCAAAAGCTTTTTTCTTTCTGAACACCGATTTAAATGAGTACAAACTGTTCAGAACTTGTTTAAAGAGATTGCCTTGGTAAACGTTTCAAATGACATGTTTTAACGGCATTGCAGCCAAAACTTCTGTGTAGGCATTAGCGATTCACATTGATTGGTTGACAGGAAAAGTGAGTGACATTGTCGGATACAGATTTTTCTTTACTTTTTGTCTTTTTGCAATTACAAATCTGAGTAAAGATCTCATGGGGTTCAACAAAAATCTAATTTTGGGTCAAATGTTCTCACTATATGCAGGAGAGGATGAGTCAATATATATATATGTATGTTTTGAATTTGCATTTTAGTGTTTTCTTTGTCTGAAACTCTTCATTTTTATATATATATTTTAGTTCAAATGTTTTTAAGTTCATCTTCTTAAAGTGTTTTTGCCGTAAAGCCCTTTGAATTACCTTGTTAATTACAGATACTATACAAATACACCTGCCTTGTCTTATTTGTATGTGTGGTGTTGTGACCTTGACATCAAACTCTCACATTTCCCACAAATGAGCGTCTCCAGTGATGTTTTCTTATAGAAGCGCGTCTCTTGTTGACGCCACCAGAGGGCGATGTTTCAACGTTTTCCCATCTGTGCCTGTCAGACAGAAACAAGGAGACATCGTGTTCTTTTCTCTCCACGGGCAGCAGCAGTACGCGAGATTCACCTCGAACCGACTGTTTTTGAAGTCTGACTTTTAATCAGCATGCATAATCTTCAAGATGTGGTTTGTTTTTATGTGAGAAAAAAAAGCTACTCCATGCCTCAAATGTGTACAAAANAAAAAACAGGTTAAATTTTGATCAGATCTTGACATCAGCTGCTTATCTGCTGGTCTAACTGAAACAGATGATTCATTCTTTAAAGCTGACATAGATGGATGATTTGAGCACAGCCCTCTTCATATTTTTCTTATCCTTCCACATTCCCAAATGGGTTTGTGTAGAAGCCCAATTCAGAAGTTAGTTTTAGTGTCTCTAAGGGGTACAACTCATTCTGGCCATCCTATAGATCTGACAAACAAAAAGGAAAGGATTCCCTTTGCTCATTTTCTGACTCATCTGCAATCACTCACATTACTGGGTGTGCAACCCTCTGGTTTTTTCATTTAGAGGGAGTGCATTTATATATATATATATATATATGTATGTGAATGAGTGTCACCAAGTACAGTTGTTTGCAATATTAAACAGTGTTGTGCTGCCGGCTCTTATAAAATCGACCGGCAGCATAGCTGGAGTGTGATTCACACACTGACTCACTGGCAACGCGGTTATGGCGTGTGTATATGTGTGTAAGAGAGAGAGAGTGTGTCGCAAGCTACACACAGTCTCTGTCAGACCTGCCTTGTTGTAGTGGTGCTCTAGGAACCTCTAACCACACCACATTCCCTGGAGTTTACACCCGCAGACAAGGTTAGGAGCTTACAAGAGCAAAAGTATATCCTTCTTTACCGGTGGACGGCAAACCTTGTAATCCAGTGAGCAATTTATCCCTTTCTCCTGCTTCATGAAATTCTCCCTAAAGCTATAAAACCCATTTACAACTTGGGGAAAAAAAGACAATTTGTTGAGTTTTGGAAATGTTTCATATATTTAATTTCCTGTTTTATTGTAAAATAAAATATTCAGAATGATCAATTTTCTACTTTTAGTTTTACACTGAGAAAAAAGAAGATAGGGGCCTGCTTAGTCATTTTTAGATCTAAAAATGGAAAACGATGGGGAATCAACTACTACTCAAAAAATAAAGCACATAATTTGCAGCCTAATTAGATAAAATGTTTTAAAAAGGCACTGAGGACATTTAACAAAATTAGTGCAATTTTTATTATCTGTTCTCCCCCAATTTTAGCCAAAACATCAAGCTGCTGCTCAGTGTCTATGTGTACAGCTGCAGCCTGTTCTCCTTCTCTTTGATTTATGTACCAACATGAATATTGTGTACCTGTTGTCAAGGGCAGTAAGTCAAAACAGTTATTGTAAAGTATCTCTGGTGAATTCCAGGATCAGTGGAACAAGAGTAAATCATGAGATGCTTGTGCTTTAAACAAGGGTGCAGTATTGTAAATCTGTCCCAGTTTGTCAACTACATGCAATGCAGCTATATATCATTTGATGTAGATATGACGGAAAGTGACTTATTTACTTCCAGACACCTAATAGCGATGTCATTCCCTGTTCAGCATAAATCACAATTTGCAAAAGGCAATTGAAAATCACCATGTACCTGTATGGGAACCTCTACTTACATTTTGGTTGGCAAAACCCATTTCTATTAACTTTGAATAATCCACTATATAGAAAAGTTACTTTAAAAAAGGTTCACTGTTCTCATTCTGAAATTGATGCCACAAGTGCATTTTAGGCTGAAAATGATATAATGCGAAACCCTTCCTCATAAACTGCATCTTCCAAGTCAGTGGTTTAACTGAGAACATCAGTGATGTGCCTGGGGATGAAAACAGCATCCATGAGTCATCTTTCAGGAGTGAGGATGAGGAGGGTTTAACCGCTCTGTTAAACAATATGTTTGGTAATAATTCTAAAGCTATTCTAAGGTCACTTTATAATATAAATTTGACCAACTCCTGTGAATATAATGTATGTTAAAAATGCTTGATTTTTTGGGTAAAATGAAAGTGAGCGATGCTCAAATGTTATTACTGCTTCACTAGATTCTCTTGCCCAACAGTATTGGTTAAAGGTTCTTCCATGTTGCTGACAGGTCAGCTCAGAGAAACCCCAAGAACTTTATATCACTGATTTTGCTCCAATCTAATACAAGTTTTGTGCCAAAACTATTGAAAGAACATTGTTTCTGAGCATCTTTTTCTTTCACCAGGATTTGTGAAAGAACTCTATGGAGGTTCATTTGGAATAATGTTTAAAAAGTTTATCAAATTAATAGCTACTGCTATTTACACAAACCATGTTCCTTTGCTAAAACTATTTCATCCTGTGTCACATTCAGCAGATAAGACAAATTGTGGAAATAAGATAACTCCGAAATATACAATCAACTCCCTGTGACCAAGACATTTGAACTTTTATTTATAAGAGATCCCCTTTTCACCATGAAGTGAATTGACTAATTTTCTAACTTGCTTGGTGTTTTAGTTTGCTTTTATTTAATTAAACCTAAACTCCAACTGCTTCTAGGTTTCAAGCAGAGTTACAATCACATAATATAAGTGGACCACCTTAAGTTAGGCAGAGCGTGTTAAAAAGAAAAGCTAATTATTTGAATAATATATATATATTTTAAATCAGTTTTATTAATACAAAAATGATACTATGATATTAGGAATTGAGAAAACATGGCCAAAACTAAGATGAACTACTAATGAAAATGGTCAGACTTAGTTGCAGCTGGTGACTCTGGTATGCAGCAATATTGCAAACATTGTATTTGTTTTTAAATGTGCTATATCCATAAACTAGAACTCTCTATTTTTAATGCTGTACCTGATCAATGCAGGTCTACATCAGGTGAAAAGAAAAAGAAAGTTAACATTAGTTGGGGCTGCAGACACATTAACTTAACAATAATTTTAAACCACAAGCTCCAAATAACTGTTCCTATGCAGCTGTGCTGCATTCTCAGTGCCTCGTGTATGTAACCTTTAATGAGGATGTGCAACTCAGTTGAATGTGAACACAAAGTCATGATGTGGAAAAAGAAATTCAGCCCTTGCTCTTGTGCAAGAATGACACCATCCACCTTTCACATTTTGACAATTTTAAACTGTTTCCTGTTAATGCTGTTGGCACACCCTGCTTCTGTCATCTTCACCAAGATGAAAAAGACACCAAGTTAAACTGAAGACAAGATGTCACATGAAAACCTGTTGGGAGTATCTCAGGTCAACATCTGAATTTGAACAAAGTAAAGAACATCTCAAAAAACTACTTCATTCATTATTCTGGCTCTTTGCTAATAGAAAAGAAATGTGTGATCCAAACCAATCTAAACAATGAAAGATCAATGTAATATGACATCAGGCGCTGTAAAAAAATAAATAAATAAATACAAAGCTTAAATATGTCTTTATACAGTGTATGTTTATGTAATTTCAGTTGTATACAGGAGTTTATTGTCGTAATTCAGCAAAATTCAAAACTGTTGCAAGGTACTGCACCACGACTTCTTCTTGGCTGGGATGAATCTGATAGACAAACTATTTTCTGAGGTGATTCATCTTGTAGTTTCAACTGATCTGTCCAAAGTCTTTTACCGATTAACACAAAACATATCAAAACACTGAAAGGGAGGCAGCTACCGCATCCTGACCTTTTTTCAAACCACAAACCCTTAAAATTACACAGCTTTAAATGAAAGTGTTACGCAAACGTTTCAGAGAAAACATTCACCAAAGGTTCTGAGAACATGCGCTTTCACCTCGACATACATACACACACATGCACACACACACACAGTGTAGAACTGGACATGGGACAGCCTGGGAACAACTAGTCCACTAATAATGTCTATCCCGTGAGGATTTAGTACCGCACTGAGGAATGCAGGCCCTCTCCTCTCATGAGTGACCTGCCCTGTCACACACAGAGACACAAACATGCATGGAGCTGCTTCACCGTCTCAGACCTACGCTCTTACACATGAATGATAGGAGGCATCCGAGAATAGGAAGCTCGTAATATAGCAGGCATTGCATTTGAAGCAAGCATAACAAGCGTACTGAGGAATTTGACACTAATCTGAGATGAGAGCGAATATGGGCAGGAAGACGAGGGGGGGATTGACCAAGAAAAACAGGACTAGAAGAAGGAATAAATAAACAAGGGCACTGAGGGGTCAGGGTAAGAAGGAGGGAGTGAATCGCTGCCGTGAGGATATGGATGTCAGAGTATTATTTACACGTAAAGTTTGTTCGTGTGATCCAAATGTGAGAGGCATCTTGAATGAGTGCAGCAGCACAGATCTGGTGTCTGAAGCAGCCAGACCCCCATCACTGCCTCCTGCTAACTGCTAGACATCGTGACTGTCCATCTCTGGCAGAACAGAGATGGACAGAGTGAAAGGCACTCTGAGAAAAACTTTGCAGATCTGTTTTGAGCCAGAGTCAAGTCAAAATCAAAGTCTGGTAAAACTCTTGATGAGTTTCCTGTCTTCTGGGTGCCAACAATCAGTATTTCTATCATTTTTTTTTTTAGCATTTATTTCCATGGGTTTGCTAAAAGTCTCTTCTTCAGAGACTTTTGGGCCAATTTCACTAGATAGTGAAATCAGCAAATGTGAAACTCAAGTAGTAGTTCAGTGATTCATTCTAATCTGCAATTTTCTCATCAATTATTGGTTTTGAATGTATAAAACATACTTTTAACATGGTCAATATTGCAGTTTGTATCATATTAGGCTGATAACATTTGCTGAGAAGCACAAATGCTAGTAAGCGGCCTTGCTACAAGTTATCCAAAATGTGTGGCTGATCACTATTAATCTTAATAGAAGCTCATTTCCAAAAGATTACTGAAGATTTAAAGAAATCTGGCCAGCCCAGTCCTCTTAGCATTTTGCTTTCATTACTTTTGTTGTGGCTAATAAATGTAGATCCTTAAATATGTTAAGAACGTGATGATGTTTAAATTAATAGGTATAATTATCTTATTGGGCAAGCATTTGTTTGATTTAGTATTTAGTTAGAACAATTCATTTGGTTTATGGCTAAATACGTGTTCAAACTACTTTTTTTTTTTATTTAATAGATTTCTGTCATGATAGTACCCCTTTAAGGACACAATGCATGATGGGAGTTGAAAGTTCATGATCTGTGATTTTATACGGAAAGAAAGAAAACTACACACGCTGTATGCTCGAACCGTGGATTTTGTTTAAAAATGCATACTAAGATAATAAAAAGATAAGATAATAAAACTGAACTAAAAAGTATTTTTTATAAAAGTTAAGTGATTCATTTAGTTTAAAAATTTCAAAGGACAAGAAAACCTCTTTCGTTTGTAGAATGAGGCCAGCTAAGTGAGTTCTTTCCGTAAATATGTAAAATATGGATAGATAAGTAGCCCAATAAAGATATAAAGCACATAGCTTTAAACAAACTTAAACTGCTCCTGAAAACCTTGTACCATGGACCTTCTGTTCTTAACACTTATTGTATAAAATCATACAGAAAAAAAATGCTAAAACAATTGTTTCTTATTACTTGATAATAAGGATTTTGAACTGATTTTATAGGTGGGGGTTGCAAGGAGCCACATGAGGCTGTACACGAGAGGTCACAGACCTCTGCTTTAGAGTCATCAAACCAGTGCATGTTAAATCAAATTCATAGTTTGCTGTGTCCGTAGCAGAGCTTTGGTTGGTGTTAATTGTTACAAGCATTATGTAATATGATCTGCTTTCCAACATTCCCTCTTAAAATGACAACATGTCACTACAGTGGGGCCGTCCTTTGAAATAAATACCGGGCCTCTGGTAATCGTCCCAGAGCCGGACATGTGCAGCACCGTGTCGCAGCCGTCATGCATGCTGAATGCCTTCCACGTCTTTGTTTTGGAAAATGTGGCAGGGGTTGCCATGGATCTTGTGTTTGATCTTCTGTAATTAAACAATCTCGCTGATTGCACAACGTTTCTCCCTGGCTCATCTCCGTCAGCCTCCAGCCGTGGACATCTCATCAAACGGCACATTAACCAGCGCTCATCCAGTCGCCTCCCTGCCGTGATTTGTCCTTACATGGCCTAAGGTGAATGAGAGAGTGAAGGAAAGCGGAGGGGAGGCAGAGAGATAAGGATCATGTGATTATTCAATAAAGCTTACGTTTGCTAAGTGAGTTGGATTTACTTTTTAAACTCAATAGAACTGACAAGTTTAAAACCCCAAGTTGTTGGTCTGGACTACGTTGAAATACAGTTGGTTCAACACCAAATACCTGAGGCATTATCTTTCGGATTTTATGTAGTATTCTTTGAAAAACATTTCATATTTATTTCTTCATACACTTTATTTAATAAAAATTGACTGTCAGTCCCGGTTTTGCCTCAAATCATCTTTGCCAATAATGCACTTTAACTTGTAATGCAGCACATCTAAACTCCTTGAAGCATGTTAGTTCAGTTTATTTTGTTTATTAAATTTGTTTGACAGTGACTGCGTACGAGAGCATAAACAAAAAAGTATGAAAAGATGCACCAGACTTTAGCTCTTAGAGCTAAATTACATCTGCGGTCCCTCACACACACAACCTGTAACTAAAACATAAAACCACCCAGCACTAAAGGGATTCTTGGGACAGATGAGAGAATAACTCTCAGCTCGCTATCCCAGAGTCAAAGTGGGCGCAGTTTGGGAAAAATATAATAATGTGGGGAGCTGAATAATATAGATAGTTGTTTTAATCTAAAATGTTGTGGGTGCTTCGAGATCATCCGCTCAGCACAAAAATATTCAGTATATTTACTTTCAATGATTTTGCTGTCTTTGCATTCACATAACACAGTAATAAAAGTGCATGAGAGCCAATGTGTAGCAGAAAGTCTTGCTAATTTATCAAGAATATATTAAACAACTTCACTTCTGCAAAATGTGCTATAGCTAAATTCACCTCAAGTATCTATCCTTATGTTGCAACTCTTGGTTTAAAATATTGTATTATCAATTTCTGTATGCAAATCTTCAGTAGTATTAACATACATTTCTAACTGCACTGTTGCTAAATAAAAGCTGGGATGCTTAGAGTAGATATTACAGATTAAAAAAAAATTAATAACTTGATGGGTGGTTTTTGCATAGTAGCCTATTTGTCTCACAAGAATTGGCAACAGCTCCCCATCTCTGAGGCTCAGTCCAGCCAACCTACACAATAAAGTAATTTCAATGTGAATTGATATATTATTTTCCACTTTGTTGAACCTTAAAATAAGTAAAAGTAAAAGTAGGTGGCAAATAAAAACCCTGCTCTTGGGGTGTGGAATGAATTCTCTGTTTCGCTTTCTCTATATCGGCCTTTATTCTCCAGTGAGTGTGAACTATGAACCGGATCAGACTATTACAACCCGGGGCTTTCCACTGAAGGTATTCCCACATCTTTTGGACTTTTTTTTTCAACTTGGTGATGCAATAGCCCAACGGTTAGATTTGTATCCAAACAAAAATAAATAACATTACATGTCATCTCGCTGCTGAACTTCAAGGTTCTTTCCCTCATTTGTTGCTTATAAATCAAATTTACATCATCTGAAGTAGCAAGGCAGAGGAGACCACCCCTGATAAAGATATTTACGGATTTATACAAGTTAGGCAATTTCACAACATTCTTACTGACCAGTAGGCAGAGTTTACCTATAAATCTGAGATTTCTTTTGTTTTATGGATTAATAAAATGATTGGAAACAGTGTGTGAGAGAGCTAATGAGAAACTAATTTGAGGAGCTGTTAAACTGTACAGAGTGGGGGAAAAAACAACAACTTAGCTGTGCAGAAGATCATTTCTGCTTGCGTTTTGAAACTGTGCTCGCTGCAGTTTGTCGTGAGTCTAGAAGCAGCTGTGTGAAGTTTTGAAGAGCTGGAAAGTTGTGCAACTGTGACCCATTTGCCCAAAGCAAATAGCAACATTCTAAAAAAAGATTTTCATGCAATTTTTTTTTTCCTTTCTGTTTTCTACCAGGCTTATTTGACGTTAATAAAGAGGGTGTGCTTGATTTTTTTCTCTTCTGTTCGAGGGTCTGCTGCCACACTTTGTAAGGAGTTACTTCTTTACAACCGCCCCCCTGAAAAAGGGCATGTAAATGAATCATGTGGTGTTTTAGTGGTGTTTTAATCATAGTCTACAATGACAAGCGGCTCATAGTTCTTTTAATATTTGAAAGGTCATCTGGTTTCCAAAAAATGCCTTGGAAATGGGAGCTGACTTATCCTGTGAGAGCCTGTAAGCATTCCTGCATAAACACAACCTCTGGAACCTGTGGGTGGTTGTTCAGAAACTAAACTGCAAGCAGCTTAAAAGGCACTTTTACGATATATTTAATGTCTGCTGCATGTAAAGATGTACTTAGCTATAGATATATATAGTTAATAAATTAGAACGCATGCTCCAATGAGGCTCATTTGTCAAATTAAAGGTACTTTTTAAAAATAATTACCTTTAAGTAGTTATCAAACATGCTTTTCATTAAGCCCACATTTCTGTATTAAACATGTTTTTATGAGTCTGATGCAAAATTCTAGTTTTAAATGTCATGTTTTCTTAAGCTGTAAGTGAATGCTTGAAAACTGTAAGTAATCTTTCACGTGTTTCACTTGGCGATTTGTGATTTTACTGAAATAAGCAAACTTTCTACTAACATTAATTTTATTGAATGAGTCTGTAAAAAGTGAACAAAGAGACTTTTAAAAATGAAAAGCCGAGAGGTGTGGCATGAATTTGTATTTACCCCCCTGGGTCAGATACTTTGTAGAATTACTTCTTTTTGCAATTACAGCTGTGAGTCTCTCATGTCTCTACCAGCTTTGGAAGCCTAGAGACAGGAATTTAGACCCATTCTTCTTTACGTAAAAGCTCAAACTTGCTCTTTTTGGACCCATTGCCCCTGATTCAACTCATCTGCATCTTCCTGTCATGTTTGACCCACTTCTCCGTCCCTGTTGAAGTACAACATCTCTGTGATACTGCCTCCACCATGTTTTAGAGATGGCGTATCCTGCTAACGGATACACAATTTTTGCAGTATTATTTCATTTTATAAACACTTCTGCAAGAAAATCACCAACTATACGAGAGACAAGCATTTGTTTATTTGAACCTGACTGAACTCAGCACACAGGAAAAGGGAACACCTGTGGTGCAAGATAAATATGACGGGTTGATGAAACAGATGTTTCAGTCACAAGGTAACCCTGTCAGCAATGAGCTATGCAGTGTTTGTGAACACATGCATGTGAAATCATGAGGGGTGATATCCTCTGTGCCTTCCTGGTAAATCTCTGTTTACTGACAGGACATTAGCCTGAGGGGTTTTAACAGACGACTCAAGCCAGTCGATGTGTGTGTGAGTCCAGGGGATCTCCAACTGAGTTTTGATTTTAGATCACTTTATTTCCTCTTACTCTGTGAGAATGAACCCACTAAAGAGCAGTTTCTTTGTAAGCATGTATCTACTTCCTGTTGCAGTGCTGTGTTTACCATCCATTAAAATATCAGTTAGTGATCACTACAAAGATTGCTTTGGGTCATGTTAAGATTTTCTTCATAATGACAAATTTATATATATATATATATATATATTAAATAAATATAAATTAGAATGAGAGTTATAGAAGCTGGATAATGTAAAATCAGTGATAGATTATCTTTGGCCCTGGTTTTCATGTAATAAGTATTTCAAATTAATTTATAATTTTAACCCAGGATTCTGAAGAATAACAAAGATCATTTTGCTCTAAAATAATTTTGATCTGAATTAGTGAACTGAAGGAATCTTCTTCCTGAACAATGAGGCACTTTAACACTTTTTTCTGGCTTTTAAACAGATTTGAAGCTATTAAAACATTTCTCATTCATCTGAGGTTTGCAATACTTCCAAA
>CAEGAG010149717.1:0-59490 GCA_903067065.1 Brachyrhaphis terrabensis
TGTAACCTGTGTGTGTGTTTACCTGTGGTTATAATCTGTTTGTGTAACCTGTGTGTGTGTTTACCTGTGGTTATAATCTCAGTTTGTGTAACCTGTGTGTGTGTTTACCTGTGGTCATAATCTCAGTTTGTGTAACCTGTGTGTGTGTTTACCTGTGGTTATAATCTCAGTTTGTGTAACCTGTGTGTGTGTTTACCTGTGGTCATAATCTCAGTTTGTGTAACCTGTGTGTGTGTTTACCTGTCGGGGGAGAACTGTCCATGCGTCCCGATGCAGTGAAGTCCAGGTTCAACAAACTCCATGGTGAAAACGTCTTTGGGCACCAGGTAGACTTTGTGCTGCAAACAATGAAAAAATGTTGAAAAGATAAAAGTTTAAACAAGTACAGCTAAATTAATTCAATTAATGTGATAAATCTTAAGATTTTCTGTCCCTTATTTTAGAAAGTGGAGGAGATATTTCAAGCCTCTATCTCATAATTAAAGCTGCAAACAAACAATTATTTTAGTTATCAATTAATCACTTATTCTGATAATCAATTAAAACTAATTCATTTAACCAGTTATGCATTTTTTAAATACAATATCAGAAATGCATTAACAAATGCAAATAAACAATTCAATTCCTTTTTTTAAATCCATATTTTGTTGCCTAAAATGCAATAAAAACAGCATTTCTTTAGTGAACGCTTGATCATTTGTAGCAAAGGATAAAAAAATATTTCAAACATCAACATTTCTGCTTGACTTATTTACTGCTCAACTCTGATTGTAAAAATGTAAACATTGGAACGTCCCTCCCCATCCAGCTGCTGGGAGCCTGATATATTCAGAGCTTTGGTTCTTCAGGTAATTATTCCAGTGACGATAAATAGATTTGGTTCGTCTTTGTGACGGGACAGAAGATCGATTCTCACCAGGAAGAAGGAGGCGCGCTCCGACGACAGCTGGACGTCGGCGTCGATGTCCAGAGAGAAAACCGCCACCCTGTTCTGCTCGTCGACCGCCACGACGCGACACAGGAAGCTGCAGAACGCAGACAGGAAGATGAAGATGTGATGAAAGAACCGCCGACCGAGAACAAACCGGAGCTGACAGACAAAACGTTCAGCGCTTTGTGTTCGTTTCCATCCTCATGTGGACACTGAGGACGACACGATGGATGGATTTTCTTTTCCAAATCATGTTTTTATTTGGAAAGAAAGATTTCCTTCACCTTCGTTAGTTAAAGCTTCAGACATTCAGGGTCAAAGGTGAAGGTGGAAGCAGAAAGTCCAACACTGCAAAAACACAAAATCTTACCAAGTCATTTTAAGTTTAGTTTCCAGTGCAAATATCTTGGTACACTTAAAAAAAAAGAAGACAAAACTAACTTATAAGTAACTTCAGTTAGTTGTGCCTTATTTTAAAAGTAATATGACATTTGAGCTAGAGACTAGACCAAAATACTTGGTAATATTTTGTGTTTTTACAGTGTTCTTCAGTACAAATTTACAGAAAAGAAAGTTTTTCATCTTCGATGCAAAATGAAAATTTTTTGTACAGTTTTGGCTTAATTGCAGCTCTCTGTTTTCCTTTTTTGTGAGTTTGTAAACTCCAGTTAATAATTAATTGTTCACAGTTGATTAATCACGATTAATCGGTTCAGCCCTAGATCAAGTACCTGTGTGGTTCAGTTCCAGATAAACAGGAAGTGGGTCAGAGAGGCAGACGGGTGGACAGGTGTTTGTATTCACCTGAACTTGCAGTGCAGCAGCGTCACCAGGTGGCGCTGCGTTGGCGCTCCAGGCGAGTTGACGGCAACGCTCAGCGTTTGCGGCAGCTCTTCTTCGCTGGAGTATTCGACCACCAACGCGTAGTCTCCGGGAGAGGCCAGACGACCCCGCAGCTCGATGCTGATCTGGACCAGAACCGAACCGTTACAACATCTTTCCCTCTTTTAATGCTGAAGTGTGCAACTTTCACAAAAATATGTCTGCATTTCACGACAGTTTGTTATAGGCCAGATAATCTGAGAAAAGGTTGATCTCCTCCATCTCCTCTTTGGCCAAAAACAACCAATCAGAGCCAATAGGAGGGTCTTAGCGCTGTCAATCATCCTCATGTTCTCGCTGCTAAGTGTGGTAAAGGAGAAATGGTGTGGTAAAGAAACCAATGCTAACTAGCTCAGCATTGGTTGCATGCTATGTTGTGGTGAACCAACCATATCTTAGCAATGAGCAAAGTGGAGGAGATAAGCAAGAGAGTGATTGACAGCGTTAAGCCCCGCCTCCTGGTTCTGAATTTCTGGGAGAAGCTTGGTTTATTTTCCACAGATTATCTACTTAATGATCATTTTAACATGTAAGGAACTTTTTTTAAAATAAAGATTACATTCTGCAGCTTTAATTACTTAATTACTCTTAAAACGTGAAATAACCAGATATTCCAGCGGTCGTCTTACATCCAGCCCGCTGCAGACGGCCATGTCGGGGTGACGCGGCGTCACCTTCTCGGTGGGGCATGGCCGCGGCAGGTGGTTGTCATGGCGACAGCTGGCGTCGTTTCCGGAGATGGAGGGGAAAGAGTCCAGAGACAAGTACTTGTACAGCAGACAGCTGGACAAATATATTTAAAAGAAAGGATTTAGAGATGATAATGAAATATTAAAATTTGTTATTTTAATATTTTATAGTGATAAAGACATTAAAATTAAGATTGTCTAAACAAAATCCTTTGAAAAATCAAATGATAATATTTACTTCTGGCTGCTTTCAGGCACAGAGCTGTAAGTGCAGGGCTCAGTAACTCTGATCTGCAGGATGGGAGCTTCGTAGTAGGCGCTAGGCAGCAACACCAGGTAGTCCTGGAAGACAAATTATAATAAAAAACTCAGTTTGTTTCACAATAAGGATAAAATATCATTGCAATATTCAGTGGTGCCTTTTGTAAGATCAATGAATGAAATGATATTATTAGTTATAAATCTGTCACTGCATCCAGTCAAAATCCTGCAAATAGAAATACTTCTGTAAAAATATAACTTTTATCATTACTGTCATTAACTTGAATAAACTGTGTTGAAGCTTTGCCTCTAAACAGAATAACAGCAACTAAAGTGGCTGAAAAAACTGTGGGAAAAAAAGAAGAAAAAAAACTATTTTAAATACAAAAAATTAAGAGGAAAAAAAAGAGAAAAGAAAAACAGACGACAAAGAGGTAAAAACAGAAAATAAATGGAAGAAAAACAGGAAAAAATAAAGAAAAAAATGTAAAAATAAAAGAAATACAGAAAAAATTATTTTAAGAAAAAAGTAAGCAAAAAAAAAAAATAGTTGAAAAAAGAAAAAGTTAAAAAACAGAAACTAAATTTAAGGAAATAGAAATCAGAAAATAAAAACTGTAAAAGAAGAGGAAATAAATTAAAGACAAAAGTAACAAAAGATGTTTAAAAAAGATATCTTAAATGAAAAAAGCAAAAAGAGAAAAAGGAGAGAAAAGGTTAGAAAAATAAAATATTTAAATTTATTGATAATACAAATATCAATTAGAGTTTATTAATATAACAATAAATCAGAGTTTTATAATAAGTTATAATAAATAAATGACAGTATGAACGGGGAAATGAAGAACCGATGGCGTCAGACTGCAGGTTTTCCTGTTACCAGTAAGATTCCCTCGGCTTCGATGACGACGGTCCAGGTTCCGGGGTTCAGCACGAACGGCTCCACAAAGCTGTTCTGGGGAACATTGACGAAGGTCGGCTGCACGCTCGGAGCAAAGACGATTTGTTTGGACTGTTCCGAACCTTAAGACCCAAACATCAGAAAAAACTGCATCAGTTTCCAAATCTTTCCAAAAGAAAGTTAAAGTAAAAATCAGTGAAGTGTTGGAGAAACTCAGGAAGAGACAGAACTGATAATCTGCTGTTTTCACTGCAAAAACACAAAATCTTACCAAGTCAGTGCAAATATCTTATAACACTTGAATAAGACAAAACTAACTTAAAAGTAAATTTTCAGCAGGAAATAGGAGCATAAGTAAATAATTCCTTTAATATTGATGAAAAAGTCCTTGTTTCATTGGCAAAATATTTCAATTATAACCTGGGAAAAATATCTTGTTATAAATGAAATTATCTGCCAATGAGACAAGAACTTTTTCATCATTATTAAGCTCCTATTTCTTCCTGAAAATGTACTTTTAAGTTAGTTTTGCCTTATTTCAAGAGTTCTAAGATATTTGCACTGGAAGCTAGACCAGAGTCCTTGGTTGGATTGCGTGTTTTTGCAGTGTTGGGTGGGACGTACCTCTGCGGTTGGCCTGATAGGCTGTTATTTTACCGCTGGAGGTGACTCCCTCAGAATTGACATATCTGAGGATGAATCGAGTCAGATAGACGTCTGCCTCGCTCACATAAACCTGGAGCTTCACCGCAGTCTACCAGGACCGAGTCCAATGTGAGAAAGAAAATACGTAAGTCTTACACCGCTGACATATCTACTGATCTGTGGCCCTGAAGAGGAAAATATACGGAGCTTAAAGACAGGAAGAGAAGTCACCACCACAAAGTTTTAGCCGACCACCGCTGCAAACAAACGACCTTCGTCTGACAGGACAGGTGGGAAAGACAGACAGCAATGATGATGTTTCTCCACTAGAGCCTCACTACAGTTCCTGCTTTTTGATTCTGCAAGAACATTATAAACACGTCGCAATGTGACGTCTACATCCCAAAACTGCTAGCTCACTATGACTAGCATTGGTTTTAGCTGTCAACATAAAAGAAAATAGTGTTTGCTACTAATTGTCAACACTTGAACAACTAGATAACAAGATTTTTTAAAAATTAAAATAAAAATGGTGAGGGAGAGGGAAGTAGGTCGGTTATGCTAGCTTGACTATGACAAACTTAACATGTAGATGTGCTGCAGAATTTAATGTTTCGGTTCAGTTTAAAATAAAAAAGCAACCGACACACCAACTCTGACAGATCATTAGAGCAGCTGTTTAAATGAGCTGATCTCTGCAACAAACAAATACATCAGTGTTCGCATATTTGTTTTTTTTCTCCATTGTTTCACCTGGGAAGAATAATTACAAAAGTTATGATTGGGATGAACGAGGAAGACAAGAAGAGAGTTAAGAGACTAATTTTCATTTCTGTTTGCATCTATGGAGACAAGAACTTCAAGTTTGCTGGTCGTTGAGTTTTTGTTAAAGTGTTTGTTAAATGGGTTAACAAACACTTTAGGGGTGTCCAAAAGGTCTGGACATAAACTCAAAGTCCAGATGAATAAATGAGCTTAGAAACATTATTTAGAGAAAAGGAGAGGTTCAGATCCACCACCTTCTTTTCCAAATATATTAAGTGAATAAAAAGACAGAAAACGTATTTTCCCCTCATTCTCACTCACAGTTACCACAGTAGTAACTCCTGATGTCCTCTATGACCGACACTCTGCCCCAAACAGCAGAACCGGCCCTGTTGCTATAGCGAAGCGCCACACGGAAAAGGTCCGGAGAGGTGACAAACACCGACACCAAAACTTTGGACTGCCAAGGAAATGGAGAACCAGGACAGAAAAACAGAGGAGCCAAAAGTTAGAAAGCAAAACGACCCGAGAGAGAAGAAAATAAAAAATAACAAAGGAAAGAGGAATAATTTACAGAGGAATCACCAACATTGACCAAAAGGAAAGTTTAATTCTGTCACCTTTAATACCAAACATCCTTTATTTAAATCAGCACATTTCTCTTTGGTGATTAGGGCTTCACAGTAACCAACAACCAATAAATCACATGATAAATTAATACAAACTCAATAATTTCCATTTTTCTTCTGTCTTTCTCTTTCTACCAAAAACTGGATGACAAAAGTCTTCAGTTTGGTGTTTTGGTCTGAACTTTCCCTTCTGATGAAGGACAATTTCTGTCCATTTTATTTATTGTTTATTTATTTTGGATATTTAAAATGTCTTCCAGTCCCAGGGTTAAATGTCCGTTAGGATTTAAAGTTTATCCATCTTTGAGGATGTGTTCTTGCATTATTATGTCATTAGCATTGAATTACTTGAAAATGGTCTCAAAAACCACTAATGAAATATTTTTCACCGTATGATTCTACCAAAGAGAAATGTCTAACATTGTTCATTCATGAAAGAAAACAAAGAAAGAGGGGCCACAGTCATCTACATATGTCTACATATAACATAGTTTTTAATAAGACAAATAAAGTCTTATTATCTGCAGGTCCATTGAAGGTTGACCCTACCTGGATCTGGGACATCTGAGCGTAACCTCTCCAGCTGAAGTCTGGGAACTCCAGGAGGTTGTAACCGAATCTCACCGGCCGTCCGTCCAGCATGGTTCCCTCCTCTATCTCAAACTTCAAATGGTGCAGATCAGGGAAGTAATGATCCAGACGAGGCCTGCAGGCGAACAACACAAACCAACAGCCATGAAGAATGCTGAATGTTACCGCTCACATCCAGATGTTTGGTGCATGAGCGCAACGCTGGAAGGCAAAAAGAGGACTTTTTTTTTCATCCAAGTAAAAAAAGTCACTTTTATTTGTCTTTTTTCAGGGTCTTTGTTTCTCCACATAGACCAGTTGTCATGGCAACCGTCTGACAGCAGCTCTACTTGTTTTTTGTTTGTTTTTTTTCTGAATGGAAACACACCAAATTCTGCAGCACATCTACATGTTAAGTTTGTCATAGTCAAGCTAGCATAACTATGACTACTCCTGTTTTTTCTTCTATCTGCAATGGCCGCCGTCATACAAAACTGACCTACTTTGCTCTCTTTATAATTTTTGAATGACCTTGTCATCCACAATTGTGTTGCCAATTAGTAACAAAGTCCTGATTCCCTTTTCTTTTATGTACAACACATTTAAGATTTAGCGTCTTATGTTGAGATGCTTCATAAAGAGAGTCACAGTTGGGCTAAAGATGAGGATCTCTCTGCATTTATGAGAAAGAAATGCAGTTCTGTGTTAGACTCACTGGTTACACCTTGGCCCCTCCACATTGGGTCTGCAGTCACACTGACCGTTTTGTTGGCCACAAAACTGACCCAGTGAGCCTCCGATGTCACACTGGCAACCTGAAAAACACCAATGCACATCAGCAAACAGCTAAAGTAGAAAAACAGACATTTAAATCCATCGGGTGACACTCACCCTGGCAGCCGAAGTAACTGTGAGGCTGCAGGTTGTAGAAACCCTGTTTGCAAGTGGAGCATGTTCCACTGCAGACGCCGGGCTTACAGTGACACTCTCCAGTCTCCTGACAAACACAAAAATACAGTCATCACCATCAGCTACTGTAAATACATAAAAAATGGAGAAAAACATAAAAATATGCCAAGGACATGAACTATTGCTTACATCCACCTGATCAGGAAGTAAAATCTTCCAGAGAAATTTATGTTATTGACGATATTATTTAAAATTAATTGCAAAAACATACAATTTCACCAAGTAGTTTTGGTCTGGTTTCTAATGCAAATATTTTGTTACACTTGAAATAAGACAAAATTTATCTCTAAGAAACTTTTCAGTAAGATAAAGTACCTTGTTTTAATATTGATGAAAAAGTTCTAGTTCCACAGGCAGATTATGAAAATGTCTTGTTATAAGTGAAAGTTACGGCTAAGAAATAATTAATGTAAGAAATTCATCTATAAACACTTTATAACTCATTAATAACTTGTATTATGCATTAATTAAGGGAAAGAAGGCCAGATGATAAAAATTATGTCTACAAATGTTTATTGTGCTTACAAAGTAGTCAGAAATGCCTGAAAATAAAAATAAAATAAAATATATATATATAAGTGAACAGAGTTGGCTCACTATTTGGTAAGAAACCAGTTGATTTTGTCTCCTTCTTACCCTTAATGAATGCATAATAAACAGTTATAATGATTTATAAAGTGCTTGAAAGATGAGCTAGACTTATATTTCACAGGTATCAGCTTCTCCAGCTGGTGTAAAGATGCTTTCAGAGCAGGAAGAAATGTTTATTTCACCTGTACACATTCTGCAACCCCACTCAGCGTCCCAGCGATGTTGCATTCACAGTCTGCAGGAGAAACCAGACAGCTGTTAGATCTATGGGCTGCATCCAGAGAAATGAGGAATGTGTGAGATTTCCTACTGGAGCATCCGTCAGCGGTATCAGGGGAGAGGTTCCAGTACAGAGGTTTACATCTGTCACACGCCGGGCCCTCCACATGAAGCCGGCACTCACACTCACCCTGCATGCACCAATTAGAGTCCATTAAAGCTGCAGTATCTAACTATTATAATACATAATGTTTTTCCATATTTGCTGAGGCTGTCATCATGTCGTGACAGTCAGTGAAAAAATTTAGCTCCTCTGTCTTATCCCAGCGCTAACTAGAAACGACCAATCAGAGCCAGGAGGCGGGTCTTAGCGCTGCCAATCACAACCTTGCACAGCCTGTAGTGAATGCTAAGGCTTGTTAGCATAGCCTGATTGGCTGTTTTTGGTTCATTTCTTCAGACAGAAGAAGCAGCTCAATCTTTTCACAGATTATAAACATAAACATGATGCGGTGACACAAATGTAAAAACCATATTCCTTTTAAAAGTTACATACTGTAGCTTTAAATTAAAACTGTTAAAAATGTAAAGCTTTGGAAAGCATGAGGTAAAAACCAAGCAGGACTTACAACAGGCGGCAGCACGACGTACTGAACGGATCCGGCTGGGTGGCAGGTACCGGCTGGCAGGAGCAAAGAAAACAGGAGCAGTTTGGACATTTTATAATTTCTGTAGGACTCCAACTCAAACTGAAGTACAAAAACAAGCAAACTGTGAAATTTAGCATAACAGATTCCCTTTTGTACTGTAATATTTCCACCTCCAGTGGTAAGACGTTTGTTGCCGGGTTGCAGGCGGTAATTATTTTTATTTTTCCCGTTTTATTACCTTGGCAGTCGGGGAAGCCGTAGGAGCCGTGTGCGCAGCTGTCGCACCGCAGGCCGCCCACGCCGGGCAGGCAGGCGCACCGCCCCGTCTGCTGGTCGCAGGTGGAGTACCGCGACCCGGCGGGGGAACAATGGCAGGCTGCAGACGGAAACACATCATGCTGTCAATCAGTGGTGTCCAAAATGAGCCCAGGGGGACATTTGTGACCCTAAAACTAATTTTGTGCGGCCCCCAACTGCAATTCAGAAAGGATCCAAATTTTGCCTGTATGGAAACTTTTAATTTGTAATCATGGTAAAAAATGATCACTAATATTATCTTCTTACACAGGAAAATATAAAGTACAACAAAAATATTTGTCTTTTCATAACCAAGTCTTAACAAAAACCAGAGACTTTTACAGAAAAGAGAACTTTGCCACATTCAGATTAGTTTCTATTCCCTCTTAAAGTTCACTAAATATAGAAAGATTTTTAAAATGTGGCCCAAATCCTGTTATTCAATGACGTCCAAAAGAAACTAAAAATTTGATGATTTTCTTTTTATACAACAAACATGCAAAATCTATGACAACTTATTAGGTCTACGGTAGATTGTAGAAAAAATATGGTAAATTTCTGTCAAAAAACTAAAATTTTGAGAGTAATCTCAGAAATTTTCTGGAAAAAAGAAGGACATTTATAAACTCCAAGAGTCATGGAAACTTTAATGTCAAAATGTTGCAATTTTGACATTAATGTCAGAAATTTTATACAAAAAAAGGGAAATTTCAGAATTTCAAATGTCAAACATTTCTGAGGTTAATCAGAGTTTCTGGCAGAAATTTTCTCCTTTTTTCTCACACAGTGGCCCAAACACACATCACAGAAATCCCTTTCAGGTTTTGGATCTGCAATAAATTTGTTTGATTTGTATTTGTTTGATTTTAGGTTGTGTTTTTCTGACTTACGCGTGCAGCTCGGGTAGCCATGGTAACCGGGGGCGCACTGGTCACATGACGCGCCGCCGTAATTGGGTCGGCAGTGGCAAATGCCCGACACGGTGCAGCTGGTACCGAATGAGGTGCGAGGATCACAGGAGCATTCTGGGAAAAAAATGTATTAAACTTAAATACAAAGAAACAAACATTCATATCTTTATATTAGACTGTTTCATTAGGGAGGTCAAAAAGTGCCAAAATTCAATCTAAAGATATTTGGATGATGAGTTATGACAAAATGTAACTTTCCTTTGAGATTTATAAAACATTTTAAAACTGCTTTTTCTATCTGCTGCCCTCTGCTCTTCCTATTCAATTGATTTTATTATTTACATGTTGTATCTTTTAATTTATTTTCTGTATTTGGTCCATAGGTGTCAAGAAAGGTGCCTATAAATAAGATTTATTATTAATATTGTTATTAATTTTTGAAAGTAAAGTTGAAATGAGTGAGTGAAATGGAACAAAATAAAAGAACAGCAAGTAATAAGATTAACATTAATTCATACATCTAATATTCTTTAATAAGAGTGATACTTTATTTAGGCTTTAGAGTTGAATGATTGAAACTGTTTTATCTGTATATTTATACACACATTTTTCTGTATGCATTTGTACTTTTTTTCTGTTTAGCTGAATTTGATTTGATTTGATTTTACACTCTGAGTGTTGATTGTGTGTGGGGATAATCTATGTTTATTTAACCGCATATTTTATCAACTCTGTAAATATATTGTAAAACAAAAAGTACTTTTTAATTGAATTAATCACATATAAGGTACAATGTATAAGTATCTTTTAACTTTTATTTTGAAAATTAATCAACAAAGTCCCAAAATGAATCTGACATTTTGACATTGATGTCAGATTCTCCACAGGTTTTCCTGTAGTTGATGTGTTAAAAACTTCTTTCCCTTTATGGCTCGTTTATTAAAAACCTTCTGGTTTCAGCAGCTGAATAAGCAAACTCTAGGAGCCGCCATTTTGTTTTTCGTAACCCTTGAACTAGACCTGTCTCATATTTTCACGTTTCCCTTCTCGTTTTTCCCACCTACTCTAACAAAAAAACCCAATTCTTTATGAAGCACTGTGCCACTCCATAAAGTCTAGCCTCAGATGAAGTGCTTCCATATGTGAGCTGGTGGTAGAACCAGAACAGATAGATCGGGTCCGGTCTGGTTACCTTGACAGTTGGGGAAGGAGTGGAACCCGGATCTGCACTGTTCGCAGCGCGGACCCTGAAACTCTGGCCTGCAGAGGCAGCGACCCGACGCGTCGCAGCGCTCAGGGAGAGAGCCGACTGTGCTGCAACCGCACACTGCAGAGAGAGGTCAGAGGTCAGGGAGCGTCCAACTAAAGATGCTGTAGTGGCCGAATGGGCAGAAGAAAAGAAGTCAGTCCAAAATGTATGCATTTTTAAAATCTTCACTGAATGTTATGTTGATTTATAAGATTTCAATGCATTTATCCAACTTATAATGACATTTAATTTACTTTAAGCCAAGGCTGTGACTTTCACACGTTCATTTTGATTAAATAATTATATAGACTCAGAGGCGGAACCTTTATATTTGTGTGTTTCTGGTACGCCTCTAAATCTGACACACAAACAACATCCAAACATAAAAAACTAACAGTGATGAAGTTTTTGGTTTTGTTTGACCTTATCAGTCTTTTCATTTACTCAGTTAGGCAAAGTTGGGAATTTTAGGGTAAATGTAACGGAAATTAAGAGAACAAAAGCTGAATTACTAATTATTTTTTAAATAAATAAAATAGATTTAATTTTATGTAACCAACTGATGAGTGAAAATTTGAGTCGGGGAACATTCAGAGTCAAAACAAAGCCCCAAAGTCCCGAGGCGGAGGAGGCGACTCACGTTGGCAGAGGGGGTAGTTGAAGTAACCAGGCGAGCATTGGTCACAATGGTAACCATGGAAACCGCTCCGGCACATTCCATGACCAGTCACCAGGTCACATGACCCGTCCAGGCAGCCAGGACCCGAACACTGGCAGGCTGCTCGGAAACACAAACACAGAGTGAGAGAGATCCGGCAGAACCAGAACCAGAACCAGACAACAGAACTACAGAACCAGACAACAGAACCGGACAACAGAACAACAGAACCAGACAACAGAACTACAGAACCAGACAACAGAACTACAGAACCAGACAACAGAACAACAGAACCAGACAACAGAACTACAGAACCAGACAACAGAACAACAGAACCGGACAACAGAACAACAGAACTGGTCAAAAGAACAGAACCAGACAACAGAATATGATAATTATTAACAGATAATTCATTCATAAATGAATCTTTATGATTTTAATATCCTGAGAGTCATTTGACCAAACTGAAACTTTAACTTCAGTTTGGTCTGGATGGACGGATAGAAGGAGAGGAAGGAAGGAAGGACAGAAGAAAGGAAAGAAGGAAGCATGGATGCATGACAGAAGGAATGAAGCTTCCTTGGATAGATGAGGTGAAGGAAGACAGGAGGGACTGAAAAAAATCTTTAATTCCAGATTCTTCAGAATAAATTCTGAAAATCTAAGATCTAAAATATGAACTTCCTGTCGGCCATGTTTTGTGTTCCCGTCGGCCATGTTTGGTGTTCCCGTCCGCCATGTTTGATCCCGTCCGCCATGTTTGGACAGATCAGTCTGGATAAATGAAGGAGCGTCGCTCGTCTCTCACCCTGGCAGTTGAGGCCGTAGAAACCCGGAGCGCAGGCGTCGCAGTGATCCCCGCTGAACCCGGGTTTACAGACGCAGGTCTGGGTCCGAGGGTCCGGTCTGCACGAGTTATCCACCGTCCCTGCCGCGCTGCATTCACAGTCTGCATGGAAAACACAATCACACCAACATGAAAAACAGAGGAAAACTGTAGAAAGTGTTGGAAAAAGTCCCAACAGATTGAAAGTGATCTGTGTTTTTAGATTGGCTTATCTCCTCTAAGCTACTTTCTGTTCACACCAGAGGTTTCCCAACACTCCCTCAAATATCTGAGGTAGACACAGAATAATTCACATGGAGTCAAGGTCAGACGTTTGCTACTATTTCCAAAACACAAAGAGCTAAAACCTCATTTTGTTTCAGGTTTCAGTCGCGTGATTACAATGTAATCCTCAAACTAATCTGACCAAATCTGTCACAACCACCCCACTACAGATCACTGTAAAAGGTTTACCCCACTCTTCTTTAATGTTTTCAATTAAAACGTAAGTTGTGATGACAATGATATTTACTTTTTCCAAAAAAACAGAGTTTTGGATACACTTTAAAAAACAATCATAATTTCAAACCTCTTCATCATATTTCCTTAATTGTTCTTTGTCTAACATTAAGATTTGAATAATGACCAGAAACTTAAACAATAATTAGCTAAAACATTTATGTCCTCTTCAGTTTGTGCATAATTGAACAAGAAATAAATTAGAATAGATATAAGCTTAGTTTATAAGTTTATATCTATGCTAACGTTCTGGTTAGCATAGATATACGGTTATTATATAAATAAACTAAGAATTCATACGTCTGGTTAGCATAGCTAACAAAAAAGGAAGGAAGATGCTAACTTTATGGTTAGCATATCTAACCAAGTAAATCTTTGGCTTGTAAGATTTAAAATACACACAATGCAAATTATTGTTTGCTTGCATTGATATATGCGCTCAAATCCATCCTACTGCACACTCAGATTCAGTTTTTGACCAAAACTGGATGAGAAGTGAAGTTTTTAACCGTCACATTAGGAAAAGTGACATGGTTTTGTTTTTGTTAAGAGCAATAATCTGTTGACAAATTAGAATAGATATCAGTATTTTGGGTATCCACACTTCCATCTCCTGAGGGATTTCTTGTGTTTGAGTGAAGAGAAGACTTACTGATGATCTCTCCAGCTGGTTTCGCCTCACCGTTGTTGTCAGTGTGTGTGGGATCTGTAGGGATGGCTGGTGAACAGAAAGAGTTTCATTTAAATACTGTATCCATGAAAATCTGCAACATTTCAGGAATGATTCTGCTCCAACTCACGGTAACACTGCGGAAAATTGATAAAGCCGCCGGCGCAGGAGTCACAGTTCTCCCCGGTGTAGTTCGGTTTGCAGAAGCAACGTCCGGTCAGATCCTCGCAGGTACCGTCCGTGAACTCTGACCGGCAGTTACAGGCTAAAAAAAAGAAGAGAGAAATGGAGGACAATCAGGACAAAGATGATGCCCTGAGCTGGGGGAAACTGATCGGGCAGCAGGTAGACTCACGCAGGCAGGCCAGAGGGGAGTCGATGGGATGGTCAGGCGACCGATAGTAGGTGGGGATGCAACGCTCACAGTTGACTCCGGTGGTGTGATGCTGTCAGAGAAAGTTTCCAGAAGGTTTACACCATTAAAGCTCCATCACTGAACGTAATAAGGCCCAATGCGGGAGTCTGAGGTACCTGGCAGTTGAGGCAGACTCCTCCTCCTCTGTGGTGTCCGTGGACGTCGAGACTGGCTCTCCGCCGGTCGACCTCGAGATCGTAGTAACAATCGAAGGAATGGCGGTGACAGTTACAGGCTGAAAGAACCAACAAAAACAATGAAACCAAAGACACCAAATAAAACAATGAAGCCAATGAAACCAAACAAACCAACCTTTAGTACCAAAAAAACAATACTGGGAAAAAGGTAGGGGTGGATAAATCTATATATAATACCACGATTATGTGCAAATATACAGGATAATAAAGAATAAACTGACAAATTTACATATAAACCAAGCTTATTTCCAGTAATCACATTTAATCCAATTAATTCTTTAATCTCAGCCAGTAAACATTGGAGTTTTTTAAAGCAGTGATGAAACTGAACAGAGTCTAAACTGCAACCAAAACACCTCTAAACCACAAGGATGTTAGAAATTCAACATTAGATGAAAAAAAACTTCTTTAGAAACGTTGCCCTTTAGAATCCAAGTGGATGAAACTCTGTTTTTATCATGCTGACCTTCAGTGAACTTTCTGCTATTGTGAAACTGATGTTGACTTTTATTAAATATAGCTGCAGTTTGAGTCTCACACATAAATGTAGCTAAAATGTCAATAGCACCAAATTCAAACTGTCAAACTGAAAACTCAGTTATGGTTTAGTTAAGTAAAACTAAAACAAAAATGGGTGATTCAAAACCTTTTGGGTCTAAATATATAAATCTCTAAATCTAGAGAAGAGTGTGTTGAGTTTATTCAATTTTAAGGTCAGAGAGCAGACTTTGACTAGGCCATTTCAGCACTTTGGATTTATCATTCTGTTCCAGTTTAGCCCAAGTTTTATTTTTGTATACAAATAATTAAATATTGAATTAAATATTAAACTCAAAGGCAGCAAAGCTTCTCAGGTTCTCTGGTTGCAGAAAGAGCCCGTATCATCATTCCTCCACCACCATGCCTGACATGTAAGAAGGTTTTGTACTGAAACTGATTTATGTTTTTCTAAATCTAGAAAAAATTAGTTGTTCTGTATTTAACACTTTTATTTTTCTCCAAACTTGTCTTATGTCCAATTTTTATTATTCACAGGAGGAAAAAATTATGCATTCTAAAATGAATATAAATGTAACCAGAGCAACTGAAAACATTTCCATCAGCACATCCAAATGTGGTTCCCAACCCCAACCTGTTTCTGCTGAACGTCATCAAATTAAAGCCAACTCATTCTGTTGAACCAACACATGAAACACATTCCAGTGCAGGCTTCAGCGATCACACCTTCTGTGTGTGTGTGTGTGTGTGTGTGTGTGCACCATGTCGGGCCCCACTCACGTTCGCATTCATTAGCGCTGAAGGTCGTCGCAGGTTTCCACGGTAACTGGTTGTATCCGGGGCAACAGTTGTCACAGGAAACGCCGCAGGTGTTGTGCTGACAGTCGCACTGCAACCTGTGAAACGACGAAACGAACAAGATCAGGAGAAAAACGATAAACTCTCAGCTCTACCGGGAGTTTCCCTGTTAGGGTTAAGAAGGTACTGATGTTTAACGTTTCCTGTCGAAACAGGAAGCTGATGCTGCAGCTCAGACCAGCAGCTTCCCCGTTTCCTTCGCCCTCTAATCGGGTTAGTCAGTGACCCCGCCGCCCGCAGACTGTGGTCAAAACACAGCAGGGAAAGAGACAGAAAGTCTTTTTTTTATTACTCTGAGTCTCTTAACCAAGAACAAAACTCCAGGCAGGACAGAGCGGGACGTGGGATGAAGAGGAAAGAGGAAAAATATCTGATTTTTATCACCCAACTATGAACTTTATTCCAGACTGACCTGATTAGAATCAGACTTTTATAGATAATGAATTTCCAACACTTTTTGCTGGTGAAATTCATCTGCAAAATTTCATTTGTAAATATTTGTCTGAAAATGTGGCTCAAGCAACAGACTCTTGATCAAGTTGATCGGCTTTCAGCTAATCAAATTAGATCACATAAAGATCAAATTTGATCACATGACAAACAGCTTCCTAGTTACTGTTGTGAAATTTTGTAGGCAAAACTTGCTGGCAAAATAAAATCTGATATAATTGCCTAGAATAAAAATAAATGTTATAAATTGAGCAAAAAAACTAATACGATTCGCCTTGAAGGAAAACTAAATAGAAATGAGTCACATTTGGGCAAAAACCACCAGATTTGTGTTGCATTTTCCCTCCATCTACTTTTCCTCAGTGAATGTTAAACCTCCCTGCAGATGAGGCTCCCTCAGCCTCTAACAGACATTTGTTTCATTTACCATCTTAAATCACAGCCTCAGACTGACGAGAAGAGCTGAAATGAAGCATAAAGATCGACTCCTCTCTGAACAAATCTTCAAACCCAACACGAAGTCAGAAGAGATTTATCTGAATTCCTCGTTCTGGGTTTCCATCAGTCAAACAGCTGCCAGGCTGCTGTGTGTCCACAGACCCTCATGCCCGTTCTGTTTCTCCAAATGTTTAAAATACTAGAATACCACTCCAGTTACATCGTTATATTCCCTCTGCTGGCCGTGATAATTGTTTAAATTTCATTCAGAAAGCAGACGCATGACTTCAACATCACTTTAAACACAAGATCGGTTTGTTTCTGGGTCAGAACTCATGAACTGTGAGAGAATGAGGCAGGAAAATCTTAACGAGTTACAGCAACATTTAATTCATGTTTGGGACCAAAAACGGATTTTTGAAATGAATTGAGTGTAACTCCATTCATGTGACGGATGTCTGCATCTGAAAGGGACCTAAGTGAGAAAAACAGATGTAAATACTAACTGTCTGCACCTCCTGCATGCATGTTTGTGCTGATAACACGTCCATGCATTGTGTTCAGAGCTCCTTTCATCACTCTTTCTGTTCAGTTTCTCCTTTTAAAGGATAAAAATCTCACCAGCTTTTTACAAACAAAGATGGATTCTGGCTTTCCAGTTCTTTGATATGCATATATTTTATTAAAAATAGGAACACATTCAATACACCCAGACCCCTGTTCAAAGCCTCAGCGCTGCAGGGAAAACAAAAATGTGCCTTCAGAAAAATGACACCAAAAATTTCCCTTTTTTTGCCCAAATTCAAACCATATCCAACTTTTCCTGCACAGCTGCAACTCATATCCGTTATCATGTCAGTGAAGCTCATCACATGTTAATTATTATGTGAAGTAAAGCGTCTTAGCTCTCATTTAATCCAACAGTCAAAGCAGATTTAAACATTATCTCCAGGATGCCCAACAGTTTATCATATTAGCTTGTTATCCGTCTCCGTCCTCTGACTTCACTCCTCTCCTAATCTACTCCCGCGGATCCTCCAGAGGGATCTGAGACCCCATCCATCTCACTCTGCACCAGAAGACCGACTGCAGAGGCTTCCAGCAAGCCTGAGCAAGTGTGAGTCTTCACACATGCATGGCTGAGAGCAGGAAGAGCAGAAAGTGTGAAGCAGAGCTGCACGTTTGTACATGAGAAAAACAAAACAAAACACAGATGGGAAACAAGCAGACAGATTTGACTGAGTAATAATGGCTCTTCTGCAGCACCTGAGACTGACGAGTGAGAAAATAAACCCAGTAGTTTATATTCACAACAGTTCTTTACCAACATGCTGTTAAGGTAATGAAAGGTTTCCCTCAGCCACTTATTTCCACACATGCGTTAAAACAAGCTCCATCCTGCCTGGACAGAAACGCGCTTCATTCAGGCTGCAACCATAAACTAAGTTCATCTCCAGCCTGAATGTCGGAATTTACAGTAAAAAAATTTTTTTTTCAAAATATTCCTCTGACTTATTTTCCTTTTAGTCTTTTTGTATCCATTAGAAGAATTAAATACATTTAAAAAGAAATTAAAGCAAATTCTGTCTGGTTACAACCAACTACTTGGTTTGTATGATCTGAAAAGTGTGGCGTGCTTTTATTCTATAAGATTTCTGATTTGCCAACAAACCTCGGTTTTGGTTGGAATGTATGTGAACATCAAGCAGACTGGAGACTGCTCCAAAAGCAGGAAGTGGACTACAGCACAAGGAATTCTGGGTAAATGCAACCAAAACAAACGAGCTAGCCTAGTGCTAGCAGGAGAAATGACTTGTGGTCTTTAGCCAAAGACAAAAAAGAAATCCAACAACTGCTAAAATCCATTTTTGTTTTCACTTGGTTGCGCTCAGTGTTTCCTTCAGAAGTTCTTGGTGCAGCGCCCCCACAGGCCAGCAGGGGAACAGTTTTTGTTAAAGCATTTGGTTTTTTTGACACAGAAATGTTGCAGTTTTGGTCCCCAATCAAACTTTCAGCTGTGAAAATATCCTTAATTACACAAAGCTGGAGTTGTACTGGGTTTTATTAACAGGTATCAGAGTAAAGTGGGCTGAAAATAAATACTTTTGGGTGATTCTTCTTTTTAAAAGTGTTTTAAAAAACATTGATTTTCCTTTTACTTCATAATTACAACCACTTTGGTTTATACAATCAAAACACACTGGAGCTTCTGTTTTAAACGTGACAAAATGTGAAAATGTTCAGGAATTGTGACAACGTTTGTGATGTAAAATATTACAAACATGTCTACTAACGTCTACTGCAACTCAGAGACGTCTGGCAGAACCTCACCTCTGATAATTAAACTCCTCGGTCTGATTTGCAGAATCCCCCCGATAATTAACCGTCCTTTCACCTGCAGGCTTACATGCTGTATCAACTCCCAGGTCTCATTTGCATCACAAGCCTGCAGGTTTGTCTCATTCAGTGCAGCCAGACGGAGCTGCCAACCAAATGATTCCCTTCAGATTCGTAGCCTGAAGGTTTCAAACCTGCAACTCTCTTTGTGCCACAGTGACAACATCAGTCAAACATTTTAATAAGATTTTTTTCTCAATTAAGGAAAAAAACACACAAATATTCCACCTTTCAGAGTGATTAAAGCCAGATTTATTCATTTGAGTTTATGTGGGATGGCAGCAGGCGCCGTTTCAACTTTTCAGATGTAAAACTGCTTCACTATTTACTTACATCAAAATTAAAAAACATAAAAAAACAAACAGGTAAGCATCTTTACCTGTTTGTTTTATGACTTTATTGAGTTCAATCTGCCTTCCAACATGTCTCGGATTATTTAAACTCTGCCCTGTAAAGGTGAAATTTGGACTTTGACTGACCTGAACAGACTATTGTTGTGTTCAAATTGTGCTAAATGGAGTTAGCCTATCAGCGAAGCTATTCAAGCCTAAAATAGCATCTCAATGCTAAACGTAGCAGCAGCAGAGATGCTAACGCTAACGTCAGCGTTCCCACTCCATATTTCTATCAGGAGATTTTAAATAACCTGAAGAACAGATTAAAAATCTGAAATATTAACCCTGTTGAGCTCATATGTCTTTTTTCAATAACTTGGAAGCAAAAAGGGTTTTTGAATTTAAACTGAAGCTTATTTTTGTTGAAATATGGTTTTCTTTTCATTTCAGTTCCTGTAATAGTTGGTTACATCAGTTTTAATCGAGTCCCACCAGTAGTGGTTTTGATTTTTAATGTTTTTCATTTAGGAAAGCAGCTTAGTGTTGATTCTGTAAAAAATATTTGCTGTTTTTTTGGGGAGGAGGGTCTGACTGTACTGAGCTGCGATTAAAATGAAAAGTTTGAATTGAGTCCCAGTATCAGTTTATTTAAGGTGGCTGGTTCCTACAAGTATGATGAGACATCAGTTTTTCTCTCATGTATTAACGTTTCTCCTTCAGTTTCATTCATTCCAATGCAACAATGCAAACAAAGCCATGTTGTTTACAGAGAAGAGGGTCTTTAAACTCCTTCAAACACCAAAACTTCAACCAATTTTCAACTTTTCTGCCATGAATTAACATTCAGGCCTGATAAACTAAAGTTCCCAGAGTGTCAATGTAATTCCTGACAAATAAAACCTTCCGGTTTGAGAAATCAGATTCTTACTTGTAAGGGTCAGTGGGGTTGTTGGCGTTGCAGGCCTCGGCGTGTCCATTACACACACACCTTCCTCCGATGCTGATGTCTTTGATACTGTAGTAGTACTGCAAGAAATCAGCAGCACACAGGGAGTTATCAGCAGCTTGTTTTATTAATAAAACCCCACTGACCCTGTTCTAACTGCCCCCCTCTGCGGGCCCTCACCCTGCGGGTCACGGTGGGGTCGCGCAGCGCCTTGCCCATCAGGTGACCCAGCAGCGTGTTCGTCCTCAGGAAGCGGAGCCGGATGTTGGTGGCCTTGGTGAAATCCCTCAGCACTGGCGAATAGGAGAAATTCATGGCCCCGGGCCGGCCGTTCACCAGGGACACCACAATCTGACGTTGGGGGCACCAAAGTTATCAAGTGACAAATGAAGACAAAAAAAAAGGTTAGGATAACTATGTGCAACACAAAACATGCTAATTACATTTTTTGCACAAAATCATTATTAGACAATGAGTTTTTAGTCTGCTCAGTTTGTTTTTACTTGTTACTTGTTACTTTAAATCCAAATAAGTTGCAGCTGGCAACGCCCCCCCAACTCAACATTTACACTCGCAAGTGAAAAAGGCTACAAACTGATGCGCAATTACACAACCGAAAAGCAGAAGTGAAGCCTCCTGCACAACTAACGAGAATACAGAAAGTGGTTTCTGAAAGGCAAGACATCAAAACGCTTGTCTTTTCCAGAAGATAAGCGACAAAACCAGTTTCTATACAGCGATAAAACCAACTGACCAAACACGACGGAACTCTGCTTGGGTTGCTAGGTAACGGGTGGAATGCAGCTGGGGTTGCTAGGTAACGAGCTGTTCTTGCTGATTTGTGGCATTACATTCCAGGTCGTCTTCAAGACACCAAAAACATTAACGTTTTGCCAAAAAAAACGTTTTTATGAGCAGAAGAAACCCAAATAAAATGTGAATTCTGCCTAGTAGCTCCCCTTTAAAGTAACAACATTAGCATAAACTCAACGTTTTAAATAATCTCTCTGTTACTAAGTATTTCCTGCACATGTTGGATCACCTCTCCGTTTTCCAGCGGGACTATTCGTGAGTACTCCGTGGTGCAGATGATGTCGTTGTCGTTGTTGATCCTCTCGATGGTTCTCTGTCCAAAGCGTTCGATGCAGTCCCTCTTAGACGCTGCAAAACACACAAAGGCAATGAAGGAAATCACAGAATATATTTGCAAGCATTTATGGATTCCCCACCAGGTTTACAGCCTGAAGACAAATAAAAAGCAGAGTAATAAAAATATTTTAAATGTCATAACTTCTGTTAACGCTAATTTACCCAACAAGCCAAAGAAACCATGTCATCACTTTTCAGATCCATATTCTAGGCTGAAATTAAGTCTAGGCTTTGACTGGGCCATGAATCGGTTTTGATCTAAAACAGGGTTGTTCAAAGTGTTGGTCTGGGGGCCATTTACAGCCCACCGGATGATTTTTGTGTGGCCCGTGATCACAGATCTAGAGTGAGACAAATATGATGTGTAATCATAGGTTTACATTTTTTATTTTATTTTACAGATAAAATCTTAAAATGACAAAATAAAAGTTTGGCATTTGTCATAATTTTGTTGTGTTAAAGAACCACAAACATAAAAAAAGAAAATGTCTGCCTGACACTTGTTTTGCTTAAAAAAAAGAAAAAGAAAAAAAAAATCTAACTTCTTTTGTTGGTCTCAATAAAATTGTTTCTGGTATGTTTTAGTTTATTATTTTTACCAGATGTAAATTTAATAATTTTGTGCATTTAATAATAATAAAAAAAAACGAACAAAAAAACTAACCTTGGAAAGCGCCGAAAGTGCCAGATTATTTTTGGACTAGGTGACTCTCGAAGGAAATTAGTTGGGATAATTAAATTAAACGGAATGCTACTGATCAATGCTTGGCTGTGTGATTTGGTTTTATACCCGAACACGGGGCTGTGTGACGACGTAAAGCTGAACCATTGTGACCAATAGGAGAAGTCAACTGCAGTACCACTTTTCAACCCAAAGAGGGCAGCACTGAGATGAAATTAAGCAAAATAATGCAGAACTAAACAAATTTACACAAAAATGTCAAAATTCACACAAAAACATGAATACAGAACCATAAATAACCTACTTAGACAGTTAATCATCAGAAAATAAAGTAGATTTGAGGGTCAGTTTCACTTTAAAGACAAGCTGAGCAGCGGAGGTCCAACAGAACCTCTCATCTCTTCAGATGCCGCCTCCTCCTTTAATCAGCTAAACTCCAAGCTGTGACCTGTTGCCAAACATTCCTGGAATCTCCCTGCAGCTCACCTCCACCAGCAGCTGCCAATCAGTTAACATGACCCCTGACCTCAGACGTCCTGTTAACTATAGATTAGAGTTGTAGCTACTGCCTTCCCCTGACATGAGTGGGTGTAGTGACAAACCTGAACCTTCAGAGTCATGCTAGACGGTTACAAAGTCGGCCTTCTATCACCTGAAGAACATTTCAAAGAGAAATTCATCCATGCGTTTATCTTTAGTCGCATTTGCTACAGCAACCCTCGTTCTAAAGTCCCTACAGCTCAGAGACTTTAAAATACTGCTGTTAGTTTATACATCAATGAACAGCTTCCAGACCGGTTCTGATTCTGGTCTGCTCTGCATCCCCAGAACCAGAACCTAACAGCATCCAGTTTCTATGCACCACAAATCTGGAACAAACTTTTAAGTCTAGAATAAAAACCCACCTGTTTAAAATTGATTTGATTCATAATAAATGGGACATAGACCAATGTAT
Source organism: Brachyrhaphis terrabensis (assembly GCA_903067065.1). NCBI lineage: Eukaryota > Metazoa > Chordata > Actinopteri > Cyprinodontiformes > Poeciliidae > Brachyrhaphis > Brachyrhaphis terrabensis. The sequence goes on from CAEGAG010149717.1 coordinate 23,153, forward strand.
TGGATGTGTATTGATAATTTTGATGATGGCATTCGACAAAATATGTTTGTTACTGGTTTTCCCAATTGGTAAGTTTAGAACGTTTTTATGATATAAAGCAATTTGAACTGCCTTGTTGCTGAAATGTGCTATAGACAAGTTGCAGAGTGACGTCACGCACACAAAATCCTGCCCTTCTCTCCCTGCTAGACGGCAAAAAACTGCTGGCTGATGATGACTAGCATTAGTTTTAGCTAGCAAGTTTTCAATATAATGCGCTAAATCTTAAAAGTACACCTGATTTATGGAAGAAAAAGGGACGCAGATCTTTTATGCTAATTGTCAACACCACAACAACTAGATGACAAGGTCAGAAAAAAGTTTTGATTTCAGTTAAGTTAGCTATGCTAGCTTGACTTTGACAACCTTAATATGTAGGGGGCTGCAGAATTCTGTTTCAGTTCAGTAAATAAAAAAAAGAAAAGAAAAATAGGTGACCATCACACCAATTCTCTGACAGATTATTAGTTGAGCAGATGATTAAATTAGCTAATCTACCAAAGCGATAACTTATTAATAATCATTAAATAAACATCAAGCCTGAAAACATAAAACTGCAGTGTTATGTTCTTTGTGTGGAAAATGTTGGCGTTTCTTTTTGGTGCCAAATCCTGATACATTAGTGGCATTTTTGACAGTTGCTATGGCAACATGTCTATGTGTAGTCTAGCCGAGAGAACGAGAAAAAAGAGGAAAACGAGTGTTTTTGAGTTTGGTTTTTCTGCGTTATTTTTCCCGTATTGCGCTGCACTAAATGAACAACATCTCCAGGTTTCATTTAGTTACCAAATCGTTCCACTGTGGCAGCGAAACCATGGATGGCCATAAAGAATCGTCTTTATGGCCTCCAGCGTTTACATGCGCAAAGTATCCGGGTGTGAACAATAACATGCAACTTGATTGATTGATGCTCATCGACTCTGACTAGGTTTTATACTCACAGGCGAAGTACTGCCAGGGTTGGTAGGTCTGCCCAGAGTCTGTGGATCTCTCCAGAACCCAGAGGTCCGGACGGGGAGAGTTGGCAAATTTAATCAACACGTAGGCCACATGGAAGAGCTGCAGAGAGGCGAAGAGAAAAACATTAACAAATATAATATATATAATGCTGCAAAATGCTTTCCTCTGTTTTTGCTTTGTTGTCACACCAACATGTTTTCATTTTAGGGCGTTTTCACACCTGACAGTCCTGTAGACTGCATGAATGGGGAGCAACATTAGTTACATTGTCACTTCCATTTTCCTCTAAATAAATTAAATTGTCATTTCAGACCAGATTTTTTAGTTATCTTAAGTAATTCTTGTGTAGTTTCTAGTGCAAAGATCTTTGTACACTTGAAATAAAAACTTTAAAGTAGCTTTTCAGCAGGAAATAGGACCTTATTATAAGTCAACAATTCCTTAATATTTAAGAAAAGGTGCTAGTTTTATAGGCAAATTATTTCACTTATAGGTAGACATTTTTCCCATATTATAAAATAATCTGTACTTTCTCATCAATATTAATAAACTATTGACTTAAAACAAGGACCTGAAAAGTTACTTGTGAGTTAGTTTTATCTTATTTCAAGTGTAGTAAGATGTTTATACAAGAAAAAAAATACTTGGTAAGATTTTGTGATTTTGGGGTGGTAGTAATTTGAAAGGAGAAAAAGGTTTATTATAAGCTGACCTTTTCTTTAGCATCAAATAGAAAATAAAACATTGTGAGGAAATTAAAGCTCAAAGAAAGGACTGGAACAAGAAATGACGGATATGAGATGAGAAGATGGAAGAGAAGAACAAAGAAAAGGAGAAATGACAGACGACAGGTTAATCAGAAACAGGAACAGCAACCAGCTGCTGGCCTTTAATAAAACCAGCCGACCTCTGCAGCGACCCCAGCGATTGACCTGTAAAACATGGCCTCTCTGAGAACGCGGCACGTCAAGAGCAACTAAATTACCTCTGATCTACTGCGTCCTGCTTCTGCCACGAGTGGCTGTCAAACGGCTGATTCCTGGATTTCCCAATGAGCTCCAGATGTTCGGCGATCCGTGGTGTCGGCGCGGCGCGGCCGCAGCCCGGACGACAAACTGCTCTCAGCGGTACGAATGGAAACAGTCCGAGCTTAAAACACTTCCCCAGCAGGAGCAGGACGCAGCGCAAAGCATGACATGCATCATAACTCCAAATCTGCTTCCCTGCATGAAGCTATGTATTTAAAAACCAGGCTGATATGACGCATTTCAGAGAGAAAACGATGCAACTGTAACCACTCAAGACTTTAAAATGACATTCTACTCCAGAAAAACTCTCAGTTTGGGAGAAACTGGGTTGACATACCAGAAAATATCTTTAGAACACGGCTGAAACGATTAATCATGATTAATTGATAAGTGAAATCAACTAATTTAGCTATCAATTAATCATTAATTGGAGTATAAAGACTCTATAAAAGGTTATTTGGTGACAAAGCATACTCAAAGCAGTTATTTAGAAAAGATTGTACAAAAATATATAAATTCTGCTTTCAAGACAAAAAAATATCTTTGCTTTAGCTTTACCTGGTTCAAATTCTGTAATTAAAATTAATTTTAAGAACGTTTTGCTATCCAGTTAATAATAGAAAAACAAACGGATCATCCCTACATTGTACTGATGTTAAGTCAGGAAGGGTCAAACTTTTCTCATATTAATGTTAGAAATATTTTCTTTTGCTGCAGATATACTGATACTGATACTTTTTAACTAAGTTTGATATAAAGTCAAACTTCTAAACTTTAGGTGTTTCTCCTTTGAATTATTTTCTTCAGAATTTGGACAAAGTTTATAAAATACTTTAACTTATATGATTAGTATGTATTTAATGTGCATTTTTCCTAAATAAACAAAGCACATAAAATAACTATTTGAGAACAAAACAGGTAAACAATGAGGTAGAGAAACTATGAAACTAAATAAAATTTTAAGAGGGAATCTGAAACTGAAGTATCAATCTTATTGTTGATCTAATACTGACAGTGTTTTGATATTATCAATATTTTGGATCAACCTGCCTGCCCATCTCTAATGGTGGCCCACAGCCTGATTAGCTCAACAACAGCTGAGCTAACACTAAACAGAAGCATATCTGGGGAGAAAAGTCTAAACACATTAGATAATCTTTTAATGTGCTTAAAACAGTAAAACATTACATTTAAATTAGATTTTTTCCTTCAAAGGCCATTCATACCACTAAAAAATATGATTTTCTCTTTTAACCCCAGTCCTTATTTTTCTAGCTAAACAAGAGATAAATATTCCAAAGATGTAGATTTAGAGACCAGGAAACAGAACGCTGTGCTCCTGTGTGTCCCTTAGGCTGAAAAGATATTGACCAAGAAAACAAAATAAAGTCTGGACATTCCTTTGAATCCTGGGTTAAAGTTTGACTCCCAGGGCAAATTCCTTGAACCAGAGAAATCTCCACCCAAAAAAAAAAACAACCCTCAGGTGCACAAGCTGTCCCAATCAGCCACGTCTTGATTTCTGTTTTGCTCATATGTAAAAACTGAACGTGAGATTAAATAATCCAGCTGATGGCGAAATCTATAAGAGTATAGAAACATCCTTCATTGTTCCACAAAGTGAAAATTCATAACAGCAGCAACAGATATAGATTCACACAAAGAGTTCCTAAAGTGTTAAAAATAATACTCTTTGTTCCCCAGCAGGTCGTTGCTAGGTAGCCAAGCCGCTTGGTTGCTAGGTAAATTTGATTACCTAGCAACAACCTGTTGAGTAACTTGCGCAGCAGCAGTTTACGTTTTTCACCACCGTGCCTCAAAACTGTTTAAAAATAAAATAAAATAAAAAAACACCAGCGAAAAGTGAAAACAACAAGTTTGACAGTATTTCAGATAAAAAAAAGCAAAAAAACCCACAAATCAATAATTAACGATATTGTGTCGTAATATATTTTTCAGCCATATCATCCTAGTGCAAAAACATATGTTTCTTTTTTTTTAATTGACAAGTTTCTACCAAAACTTGAATGACAAAAGTTTTCTCAGAGATTTCATAATTCATTTTGTGTGTTGCTTTGTTTATGTTGGACATTTAAAATATCTTCCAGTTCCAGTGATAAATGTTCATTAAAATGTAAAATTTATTGATCTTTGAGGATGTGTTCTTGCATTATTATTATTATGCCATTTCCATTATATTATTTGAAAATGGTCTCAAAACAACAATATTATCGTTTATCCCAATAACCTCTGGGACAATTTATCATCCAAAAAAACATTTTATTGTGACAGATTTATCTATAATTTGATTCTCACTGTTTAATCTTAAAATCAGGCTGAAAGAAAATCCCCACTGTGACTGTCTCCAGCTCTCAGTGGGAGCCAAGTTGGTTGTCTTGTATGAAACCCCCCCCCCACACACACACACCTCCACAGGATTTATGGATTAGCAGCGGCCTCCCAGGTCAACCTCCCTCAATTGCTTGCAGAGCCATTAATCAGCCTGCCGTTCCCGCCGCCGCGGGACGAGGCCCGGGGGCAGAACCCGGCGTAACAAACAGGAACCAAAACAAGAAACTACATAAACTCAACACTTTAATCATCCTTTGTTTCATCTTCTTTAAATGGTACACTCCAACCAATGAAAATGAAAGATAAATGCAATTATCTGGGTTTTTTCCCAGTATAACTCCTAATTTAGTCTCCCAGTTCTCAACAGCAGCTAAGGGAAACTTACCCCACTACACATGCATACAAGTAGTAGCAAACGTGTTCAGGGAACAACTGGTAGATAAAATACACTTCATCGTCTAGTTCTTGGGTGTCTCGCCCCTTTCAGATGCCGCCCTGGGCTTCTGCCCTTATCAAAAACAGCCACCGTATAAATGTTTTTAAAAAAAAATGTTCTAATCTTCAAACCAAACATGTCTGAAGGTTCTCTGTTTTCCAGGTTTTTATGTTAAGGAACTCTTAAGGAAGACAATTTGTTTTAAACACATTCAATTTTTCAGATTAATCTCATTCGTTAGCATTAGCAGTCCTGAAAACAACATTTTACCAAGTATTTTTGGTCTAGTTTCTAATACTTCTAATGCACATTTCATGTGAAATAAGACAAATTTAACTTACAAGTAAGCTTTCAGTAAAAAATAGGCTCTTGTTTAAAGTAGATCATATGTTAGTATTAGTTAAAAAGTGCTGGTTCCACTGCCAATTATTTCACTTAGAAAAAGACATTTTTCCAATTTTCCAAGTGAAATTATCTGCCAGTGGAACTAGAACTTTTTAAATCAAGTTTAAGAAATAATTGACTTAAAACAAGCTAATACTTCTTACTGTAAAGTTACTTTAATACGTATTAACTGCTTTGCACTAGACGAATTATCTGAAGTTTACTATCATTTATGTGTGTACGTCTCAGGAATTCAGGTGTGTGTGCAGTTGTGTGTCTGGCCCCGAGCCGGTTTAATGATTGCACACATTCCTGGGTGGTAGCACATTCCCAGCACCTGAGGTAACCATGGAAACAACACAAAATGACAGGAGCAGCAATGGAGCACCGCTGAGACCCGCCTCCTGGCTCTGATTGGTTGTTTTTGCATTTCTTCAGACAGCAATATCAGGAAGGCAGTGGAGGAGATCAATCTTTTCACAGATTATCTGTGTCCTATTAAACTGCCACAACATGGTTACAGTTTAACAAATATGGATAAAATCTTTTTTGTAAACGTTACATACTGCAGCTTTAAGGCCCTGGTCGAACTAATTGTGAGCCTGAACAGCAATGTTAACATTTCTCTATAATATTCGTTTTTTGTTTCTGCAGGAGACATGAATACATCTGAGAAGCGTTTGTCAGATGAATAATTATGCATGATTTTTAACTAAATAAGACTGTAAAATGACAAAAAAAACCTCCTCGATGGAAATTGCAACATCATCATAAAAACCTCTTTGGATTGCAAAAGTTGCAGATTCTGGCTCCAAGTGAAGGAAACTCTCTGCGCTGCGTTTCCAACTGGGATTTGATGACTCACTGTAACTTGCATCATAACTTAATTAAAAGAAAAACAAAACGTGAGCCTTCTCTGAGGGAATATCCTCCAGAACTGCTGATTTGAACCGACTCCTCCCTGGTGTATAAACAAACCGTTTGGGCCACAAAAACAAAGCAATAAAAGATTCCCTGGTTTTTTTGGCAGACCTCCTGAATCTGGACCACCACCAGAATCTAATCAAGGCTCGTTTGGCCTCCAGGCAAACGCCTCCCTGCAGCGATGACAGAAATAATGTCACTATTTAAACAAAGTTCCTCTATTAAATAATAACCACCAATTAGTGAGTAAAACAGACATGATGTTACCAGATGACTGACCAAAAACAGACACTCAGTTCAAGACAAATATGTGAGCGACTACATCCAACCGACCTCCATAAAAAGAAATTCAGGACAAAGCTGGAGGCCGTCAATAAGCTAAATGTGTGGATTAGACGAGATCAGTTTAGGAAAAATGACAACATTGGGGAACCTATAAATGTTCCCATCTGAAAACCATGAGAAAAACATCCCAGTAAAGGATTTCTGATAGTTACATCACAACGTCATCAGCACAAACGAGAACGTTTGTGTCCCAGTGGGACAGGGTTTTGTTTTTTAAATATTTAATATTTGGTTTAGTCAATAAACTGTTTCTTCAGACGTTTATTGGTGATTCAAGTTCTGTTAGGCTGCTCTTGACAGTTGGTGGTTACCATAGTAACCAGTAACTGACAGCTCCTCCCCCTTTTTTCTGTTGCCGTTGGTAACCGGATTATGTATTAGAATCAGATCTGTGTTTTCTTTACAAATATTATATCTTAACTGACAAATTTAACAATATACAGTGTTTAATGAGTAATTTTGCTATGTTTTGTAAACGTTTTTAATAATTATCTTTATTAATGTTGTCTATTTTAGCTATGTTTAATGTTACAAATGTCAACTGCTGCTAATTGCTCATTGGGAGATATTGGTTTGTAGCTTGTTTAGGGCTATTATATTTTATTTAATGTATAGGAATCGTTTTAACCAAAGTTCACAATTTGCCCATTTCTTTGGGAATAAAACATGGAAGCACACCATGTTTTCTTTTCTTTCATGGTCAAGATGCATAATTATATGAAAACATTCTTTATTTAAATAAAGTTCAATCATTCCAGTAGATTAAAAATAAATCACATTGAGAAATATGGAAATATGGATGCGCCGATTCACCTTTTTCACTTTCAATACCAATATCTGAAGCCAATACCGATCCAATCCAGAAAAAACAGCGGAATTTATTGAAAATGTTGTTTTTTTAAAACACAGATATAAATGTATTGAATTACAGATTTATTTGATAACTTTGCACCAGTTCAGATAATTTAAATGCTCCAATAACTTAAGAAACATAGAAAAACAACTTAAATTTGTTCAGTCAGTGCAGTTAAAAGAAGAACAGCCAATGTAAAATAAATAATAAAGAAACTGACAAAAACCTGTAAAAACAAAACTCCATGAAACCTTCTGTCAAATGGTTCAGAAAGTGCAATAGATCGAGACTTTCTCATATCGGAACAATACAGATATTAATATTGGATTGGTTCATCTCTAGAAATGCTTGCAGTTCTCTAAAACCAATAAAAACAGCACTAGTTTGTCCAAAGACACTCTAAAAGCGTCTTCTGCAGCCACTAAACTGGAAGCGTGTGCGCTTTGTGATGAGAGCAGAAGGAAAGATGAGAAACAAGGCTGGCGGATTGGAAAAGGAAAGCTGCAGCTGCATCTGTCAGCTTCTGGAAGAGATTTAAAACACTTTCTCAGGACAATCCAGAGTCACCTTCCTGGCGCCTCGCTGTGATTTATGTAAGAAGTGAAACTGAACGGGGGGATTGAAGTCGATTTGCTGCCGTCACGCCTCTGAGCCACCAACAGAGGCAGACATGGAGGTCAAACAGGTGAGTAGATGTGAAGCGGTGGTGTGAGCCGTGATCCGGCTCTGACCACACAGATCCCCTCTAAAAAACGGTTATAGCTGCATATTTTAATAACACCAAAAACACCTTTATGTTCATCAATACACACTAGAGATGTACCAATCCGATATTAATATCTGTATCGGTCCCAATATTGAAAGAAATTCTAGAACAGGCATCAGTGACATTCAGGTCTATTCAGTCTGATTCTATGTTTTGTGCCTCGAATAATAAGACATTAAGCTTCATTATTTATAATTCCTAATTTCACTTTCTGAACCAGAGGAAAAAAGGTTTTCTGCTGTTTATTTTTTATTGTTTCCTTCATTATTTAATCTACTTCTGCTGTTAAACTCCTAACTGCACTGACTGAACAAATTAAAGTTTTTCCAAGTTTGAACAAGTTTGTAAAATTATTGGTTCAATCCAGCCTGTTTTTCTGTATCGGATCCATATCGGCCGATACTAAATCTCAGATATCGGTATCGGAAGTGAAAAAAATGTATTGATGCATCCTGCAACCATCGTGGAACTAGCGCAGAAGCTAGCACCTACAGTCGAGCTCCTAGCTGTTTCTGCTTTCCAAGCTGCATTGTTTTTTAAATCCCCAAGCAGGAAATTTTTCTGCAAATACTTTGGAGTGTTCATCTGCAGAAATAAAGGCGGAGTCCACTGTAGTGGTTTATTGAGTCACTAATGTTTTGTTATTATCTTAAATCAGCTTCTCCATTCTCCTCTGACATTTTCACCCACTCACCTTTCGCAAATAGCAACAAAAAAAAAGAACTAAAAGCTAAACCTTGGTCTCGCGCTAGAGTTGAAGTGAGGACTAATGCGTTTTGAATGCATATGTGAATGTCAAGTGGGCCGGAGATCGCTCCTAAAGCAGGAAGCAGATTACAGCGCAGAGCATTCTGGGTAAATAACACCAAAACAAACAATCTAACTTTTCCTGAAGAAATGTAAACAGAGTTTTTTTTTTGTTGTTTCCTTCGGTGGTTCTTAGTGCAGCGCCCCCACAGGTGAGGAAGGGAACAGGTTGCTCAAAGGGTTTGGTTAATTTAACAGAAAATGTAACAAATGTTGCAATTTTGATCCCTAATCAAACCAAGTCTACTGAACTATCAGATGTGAAAACATCCTTAAAAACAGATTTATATGGGTTTTTCCCCACACAAAAAAAAGAAGAATCTAGAGCTGCTTGTTGCCTACAAATGTCTAAATGAAAGAACAAGGAAGACCAAGCTGGTCTTCCTAATGACAGCTTCCATATTTTCCTAAAGGACCCCCTTCATGTTGGACCCACACCGTTTTCCAGGTGGGATTTGAATCCCCAGAGGCAGCAGATGTACAGATCCAGGTTACACCTATACATCCACAGCACAGCTGGTCCGTACACGCTCAGCCGGTGAGCTCAGCGCCTCTAAAACATGCCTTCAAATCTAAAGATGACTGCTTCTTCCTCCCCCTTCAATCCCCATGACAGTCTGTAGTGTTAAAAGCTTCGAAGCAATCATGCCATCTTCTGCAAGTTCTGGCAGGAAAAGAGAAGCTGGGTGAGGACATGGCAATGTGCTGTTTGCATTCCAGTAATGTCACAAAGTTGGATATGTTGGTAGAAGAAGAAGAAAAAAAAACTGCTTTTCAGGAGAAATATCTTTTATACAAGGTGAACCTTAGCTAAGTGTTGCACCAATCTGGCTTTTTCTGCCTGATACCAATTTCCTAATACAATTAAAAACATAAAAATACAATTTCTTTAATGCAGTTATTGAAAAATGGTTGACATATTTGAGAAAAATTACCCAGTTTCCGTGGATGCCTAGAAATAATTTGAGACAGAAAACGTGCTGGAACTCAGCTTTCGTTGCTAGGTAACAGGTGGAGTTCCGCTGGGGTTGCTAGGTAACGTTACATTCCGGAGGTTTTTGAAATGGTTAATTTTTCAGACACCAAACACACTGACTTGTTGCCAAAAACGTGGTGGTTTTTAGAAGCGCTTGGGCTGTTTTCAGAAGCAGTAGAAACCAAAATGGAAGCAAAAAAAGAGCAAGATGTGGTTTTTGTGTATTAGATCCCTTTAAAAATCATTAAAAAGGCTGATTTAAGGAGCACATTTGTAATCAACAAATATTTTGGCTCTTGCCTGCTTAAAATTTTGAAATTTAAACAAGTTGCAGATTATAATTGAAATTCTCTAACCCCCACAAAATAACAAATCTGTCTAAATTTAGGGGCTTTAATTCCCTGATGTCATTTTCTACTAATAATCCTTGTGCTTTCTATGACAATATGATTGATATTATTGAAATGAGAGTATGGGATTGGGCACCTTCCAGCCCCGATAAGAGCCACACAGCAACAGGAAGGCCAAGGTTAGAAAAGAGAAGCAGACGTTCGTAAGAGGAGGAGAGCAGATAAGAGAGTCGGCTCCCATCGTGGAAACAGCGATGGACTCGTCTTCCCAGACGCTCTTATCGGAGTCCAGGAGGTGGATAGAGGAGGACGGAGGTGGAGGGGCTGAAGGTGGAGGAGTCAGGAGGGGAGAAGCTCATTATTCTGGACAGTTCTGGTGATTTCTACCTGCGGAGTCTGAAAACCTCCAACAGTCGGCCTGAAAGTCGTGTTTGGTTCCAGCCCGTCTCCTGATGCGTTCTGTCTTTCAGCAGCTTCTGGGACTTTTCATGTGGAAAATTTATAAAAATCTTTAGCAAATGAAAAAAGTCAAAATATTAATATTTTTATTTCAAGTTCCTTCAAGTTTTACGACAAATTATTAGGGCCATATTAATGAAAAATAAAAACTAAATTACGAGAATAAAGTCATAAAGTTACAATAATAAGATTGTAATATTACCATTAATATTATGTAATATTGTGATATTACAACTTCTTTCTCGTAAAACTACAACTTTACTTATGTAAAAATCCATTTTTTTCTTAGTGGCCCTCAAAATGACACTCAGCCTTTGTTTGTAATAGAACTGGAACTCACTAAAAATCTTAAATAGTTTTAACTGCAGTAAATCCAAAACAATGTTGCATGTTTAACATTGAGATCCTATCTTAGGCTTGAATATCTTCACTGTTAGTTTAAACTCTTTTAGCACAACTTGAACACAATGATAGTCGTTAGATAGTCTCTAACTCTAATCACATTGTTTTAGAAGCAAACATTAACGAGAAGCCGACCGAGAGAAGCCGTTTGCCGATTCGTGCGTCAGATTTACGGGACTACCAGAAACAATTAAAGGTTCCGTTTCAGGACTTCTGTGTGCAAGAAAGAAAAAAATTATTAAACATATTTTCATTAAAAGTTATGCTATGATTTAATCAAAATCAATATTTTAAATCCTTTGACCTTTTTTTGCTATTTGCTCTTCAGCGTTTCCATGTTAACATGGTGGGCCAAACAAGATAAATAGGAGGTGAAATAATTATTTTCAGGCCTCTTTCTGCATGTTAGGATCACTGAGCTTCATTCAAAAGAAGAAATCAGAAATTTTAGACTCGTCTAAAATTCGTAATGTTGTGTAAGTCCATTAAGCCTGATGCAGTACACGATACATTAAAAATGACACTGATACCAATATGTAATGCATCCCTAATTTGGTGTTTCTATTCTATTTAAGAACCATTTTATTTTTAAAATGTTTGTAAAATTTATTTTTTTTTAAATCACAGTATTGAGCGTATTTCTTTGCCCTAATGCCTCATGTCCCCTAAATTTCGTAACGTCTGTTACTCGGGACAGCCTGCTCTCCCTTTCCTCCTCCTTATCTCTCATCCTTCTCCCAAATTCAGACTAATCATGGAAAATGCCCCAGCTGTCGGTCATAATGAGGCATCAGCGAAGCTCCTCAAAGGATCCGTGAATGAGAGCGATGGAGGAAGTCCAGGTCATGGCAGGAAAACTCCCTTCCTTCTCCTTCTATACTCCCTTTCTGTCTCTTTCCCCTCATTCCTCTTCTGTATGACTTTTTTTTTTGTAAAAAAACATTTGAAAAATCTCAGCTTCTTGTTCTACTATGACCAGGGGTGATCGGTCTCTATATGCCAGCTGACTCGATATCGATATTAGCTTCCAAAACGCTAAAGCTAATAGGGTGATGGAAGCACAGAATACAAAGAAAGTAAAGCCTGGAGGCCCGCCAGGCTTATAATACGCCAGGGGAAACCAGGATTTACCAATTTGCTGCAAACGATCATCATCATGACAATCATTTTGGGCAATATCCTGTTGAACAACCAGAAACCAAAAGAAACTACGGGTGTTTTTGGAAAATGTTCTTCGCTTTGTGTTTTCATGACCTGGAATATTAACATTTCTGGGAATTCTTCTCAATAGACGCAAACATTGTTGCTAAAAAAGTAAAAGAGTAAGGTCAGATAAATTTTCTTCCAGCAGCTTTCAGAAAGCTCTATGTAGGAAAAACTTTCAATAAAAATGACTTCATGGCCACTCAGTCATTTAAATATTAGCATTTGTTACGTCTGTTCTTCAGGCAGACAGAGATGGCCGGTTCCATCCAGGTATGTCCAGAATGTGTTTCAGCTTCAGCGAACGCTGAGGCTTCCCAGCTGCTGGTTTCAATATGAACCGGCTCCTCCAGGCAGCATCAGCTGGGTTTCCTCAGCAGCTCTATTACAGTCTGTCAGGAAAAAAACGTCTTTATCTCCATCTGCCTCAACAGCAGACAAACCGAGAGCATGCCGAAGGCCGAAGGGTCACAAGGTCAAGCAAACAGCTGCCAGTGTCCTAATAATAATGGAGATGGAGATTCACACTGCCTCAGTGATTTTATCACCTGGACATGGGATTTAAAAGGCAGTTAAACATCCAGGTTAACTTTTAAAACAAGCTAATAAACCTTTAAAATATTCTACTTCTTGATGAAACTTTTTGCACTTCATTTTTTTCGAAATTTTTTCCAAATCAGTTTCTTTCAATAAAAACAACTTATGAAACTTTAACAGAGACTGCAAATGTTTAACCAAAAACATGCCTGATAGTCTGGTAAATTTTGTTTGATTTGGGACCAAAATTACAACATTTGTTACATTTTCAGTCAAACAAACCAAACCTTTTGAGCAACCTGTTCCCCTCCTCGCCTGTGGGGGCGATGCAACAAGAACCACTAAAGGAAACAACACAAAAACCTCTGGAGGAAACACTGAGCGCAACTTCCTTCTTCACAAAATCAAAACAAAAATGAAGCGGCATCAGATTTTAGCGGTTCCTCTTTTGTTTTTACTAAAAGAACACAAACCAATTCTCCAGCTAGCGCTAGGCTAACACGTTTGTTTTGGTAGTATTTACCCAGAATGCTCTGCGCTGTAGTCCACTACTTGCTTTTGGAGCGGTCTCTGGGCTGCTTGGTGTTTGGAGGTGGGCAGAGTATCCAAAAATGTTACTCAAGTAAAAGTATTTGGTAAAAAGTCAGCCCAAGTACTGAGGAACTGATCAAATGATCAATCATTTAATATTTTAAAATGACATCATCAGATGAATCAAAATATAAAGTGAAAATTTTTGTATTTTGAAGACGAAAATGAAAATAATTCATAGGATTAACAAAAAATAACAAAATTGGGCGAAATAATTTTTTTTCTAAATTAGTTTCTTTCAATAAAATACATGAAACTTTAACAGAAACTGCAGATGTGTGTCTGTCTGGTGAATTTTTGGTTAAAACATGTTCCAGAAATTTGACTCACCTAATAAATTTACTCCAGTAAAAATAAAAAGTACAATGTAGTAGAAATACTTTGTACATTTATGTGACTCAAGTAAACGTAACCCAATTCTGTAAAAATGCAACAAATGAGAAGATTTTTAATCCTTTCTGGTCTGTAAAATGTGCATAAAGCTTCATGTAAAGGGCAGAACTTCCTGCCCTCCTCCTTCCTCTCCTCCCCCTCATCTTTCATTCCAGAGCTTCTTAGGAAAGAGGAGAAACTCAAACAAGCTGCTGCCGCTGACCCGACTGGAACCAATATTTACCGTCACATTAAGAAGGGCAAACGTCTCCTTTTGTCCCTCCAAGAGTTTCCTCTGTGGCCTCCTTACACAGCATTTCATCATTCACCTCCCAGCCTTCATTTCCTCATCAACAACTATCCTAAATTTGATCTAATTTTACATTTAAAACTGAATTTTGTAAGAAGTTTGTAAGAAGATTTAGTGGATCACTGATCAGATCTGATCGTAACGCTGATGACGTGCAGCAGGGAGAGACCAGTAACACAAAAACATACGAATAGATAGGTAGATGGATGGAAAGACAAACGGATGGATGGAAAGACAAAAGGACGGACGGATGGACGATATATTGTTGTCCCAGAAGTTATTGCGATAAACAGTAATATTGTTGCTTTGAGACCATTTTTAAGTAATATAATGTAATAAATAGCATAATAATGCAAGAAAACATTCTCAAAGATCAGAAACCTTCAGATGGATGGATGGATGGATGGATGGAGAGAAAGACATTGGTGGATGTATAGATGGATTTATTTGAGAGCTGAAGCAAAACCCAATGGATCCACCATGGAGACTGAAAATCTTAATAATAATTAGTCATACTAACTAATAATTTGTTGCATTTTGTTACTTTCCCTCTAATCTTAACTGGACCATTTCTGAGAACAGGAATCCAAAAAACCCGACTCATTTAAAGGAAGAACTAAAAATAAGTATAAAAATAAGTCAGTCGGCCTTCGCCTTCAGAGCAGAACAGTTCTCACTCAGTTCTTCTATCAAAATGAACTCATTGTGTGCTAGCTGCCAGATAGCAACGGCAGGCTATTCTGGTTCTGGTCCGGTCCAAGCAGGAAGAAAAGTTCTGTGTCCTTAAGGAAGGGCACAGAACCAGACATGTTGTTCTGTCTGCAGCTTTCCTCAGGAGGAAGCTGCTCCTCAAACCCAAAACTATGAGATGATAATCATTTAGATTCATCAATACGTTCTGACCTGGAATAATTCAAACACTTATTTAGGGAAACAATTATAATTCTCTCAGAAAAGCTTTTATCTTTCAATAGCCTGTCATGATAATTGACAGGCTATTGAAGTTATTGCGATAAATAATATTGTTGCTTTGAGACCATTTTAAAGTAATATGCTATAATAAATAGCATAATAATGCAAGAACACATTCTCAAAGATCGACATTTTAAATATCAAATACAATAAATTATGAAGTCTCTCTAAACAAAATTGTCCTTCAAAAAATGGCCTAGTTTGCAACAGACTGAAGACTTTTGTCATTTTTGGACTTTTTAATGAATGATTAGTCCTGTTGCAATAACCAATAAATCAATTAACCTCATGATAAATTAGAGCAAGCTCAATAATTTCCATTCCCATGACTTATTGCTTTTCTCTTTTCTCAGAACAGATCAGAACAGACCAAACACCTGCTTTCTAGTTCATGAAAACGTCTTATGACCTGAAAA
Organism: Brachyrhaphis terrabensis; assembly: GCA_903067065.1. Taxonomy (NCBI): domain Eukaryota; kingdom Metazoa; phylum Chordata; class Actinopteri; order Cyprinodontiformes; family Poeciliidae; genus Brachyrhaphis; species Brachyrhaphis terrabensis. The sequence goes on from CAEGAG010149717.1 coordinate 38,635, forward strand.
GAAGAAGAAGAAACTCTTCCTCTTCTGTTTCTCCTTCAGCAACAAAGGAGAGGAAATCCAATTTAGGGAGAACAAATAAAGAGTTGAGCATTCTGGTCAACTGATCTAATCTGATTTTTAATTAATTTCCTCTCTCGTTATGACTGCGGAGTATCCCAAACACTTCACTTCCCATTCACAACTTTCTTTCTGTTTGTTCTCTGCAGACTTTGTGAATGAGTCAAACACACTCAGCGGCACAATGGAGCCATAAAGGGCCCATTGAGAAGCATTCTGGATGCTAAGTCACTGGGAGAGGCTGGGAGCGCTGGTGAGGGCGGGCAAACACGGCAGGACAAAGGCAGCGAGCTGAATGGAGGGTCAGGGGTCAGGGGTCGCGCTGCCTGGCGGAGCGAGGCATCTCAACCTGTCCGTCTGCAAACAGCGTGTTGGAAACCTTTCCTCCTGCAGGTTGGTCTTGTTTTGAGGGATAAAGTCACAGGAGCAGAAACAGATGAGCTCAAATGCTCTGATGGAGATTAATGGAAACTTTTAAAGGGCCGGTACTCAGAAAAATTCACTTTTTTCAGCTTTACATCCTGTTATAAAGTTATTCCCTCATCAAAAACAAACATGGACTGTTGCTTTGATTATTTCATGCATGTTTGAGAAATTATTTAATCTCCATGGCAACCATTCAGCTCTCAAAAACACCTGGGTGGACCTAGCCCCGCCTTTGAGGCGCAGCTCCTCCCCCTTCCAGCCCCTGCAGACTAACCAGCAGCAATTAGCAAACACCTGGTAGAACTGTTGATCTCTTTATAGGAGATACTTCTCAGTAAAAAGACAGTAAAAAGTTGTTGAAGGTTTAATAGAGGAGCCATGATGGGATGACTTCCTGGAGGCGGAGCTTCAGAAGGAGGAGGCGTTTTTAAAGAGACAGAGGCCCACTTTCCAGGCGCTAAATAAGGAGGTAAATTGCTTTAAATACATATTTGATACATACAGCATTTTAAAAACAGTTACTTGATTATGTACATCAAGTAAGTAGCATCAACTAAACACATAACACTGCCTCTTTAAGGTAGCTCTAATTAAACCTTCTCTCTAACGAGGTCAATTAATAAATTACAGACCTTTATATAATCTTCCTTTTTTAAATCTAAAATCCTTGAGAAAATAGTTGCTAATCAAGTGTGTGAGCATTTAAATAGTAATGATGAGTTTGCAGAGTTTGCAGAGTTTCAGAGCTCATCAAGTTCTGCTGAAAGTTACAAGTGATATTCTCTTGGCTTCAGATAACAGACTTGTGTCTGTTCTGGTCGTTTTAGAGACAACAATATTCTCTATTGAACATTCAGGCATAACAGGAGAAACAATATGCTGGATTAAATCTGTCTGACAGATTCCAGTTTGTTCACGATAAATCCTCACGCTCCAGGGTTACTTGTGGAGTACCACAGGGTTTCTTGCTTGGGCAAATTCTTTTTGCTTCCAATTGGTAAAAATCTCCAACTTGTGGATACATTTCCACTGTAATGCAGATGATACTCTGTTATGCTTTGGTTAATCCAACCAGTTTGGTAGATTACATTCATGTCTTGAAGACATAAAAACCTGGTTTTAAACTCTCTAAACTCTCTGGTTTTAAATTCTGACGAGACAGAAGTTGTCATCTTTGGACCTGAAAAAGCCAATCACTTAATGTGGAAGGCAACAAATTGGCATCTGATAATGAAGTAAATATCTTTTGTTATTTTTAATCAGGATGTGCCATTTAAATGAATAAATGAATGACTGAATCGTTTCACTTATTATATTATATTAAAAGTCCCTGAACGGCTTGTTAAAATGCCAACGAAACAAGTAGTTTTTCATCAATATTAAGGGATTATTGACTTAAAATTAGTCCCTATTTCTCACTGAAAAGTTACTTTTAACTCACTACACTTGAAATAAGATGAAACTAAGACATTTGCACTAGAAATTAGTTCAAAATGACTTGGTAAGATTTTTGTTTTTGCAGTGTTTATCTAGTTTAGGGTTTCTCAGTCCTGACAGGTTCAGAGTTGAGGTGTGATTTTTTTTAAATTTGCTCCATCTGGCGTTTTATAATCCATAGCTTATGTTTTACCGAGTTAAGTGTTTTCCCAGAAACACATGAACTAGTTTTAGAAGTAGGGCTGCATCTGATTTGGCTCCCAGCGTTCTGAAAACCAGCCAGAAAAAGGCCAGAAGAAGCCTAAAAATGAGCTCCAGTTGTGTGCAGCGTGAATTAGGAATGAAGAGAAATGAGCTTCATGGTGATCAGCTTTTATCCTGATCCGTTCCCTCTCAGGCTCCGCACAGAAGAGTCTTTGTGTCCTGAGAGCTACGACTGACATGAGAAGGAAGAAAACGATCAGAAGATTGATTATATTAAGAACGTAGATAAAAAAAAACTGAAGTGAGATCATACAATGAGCAACTGGGGTATTTTGAAGTCTCACGCTCTGACAGAGCGATGGGTCAGAGAGGAAACAGGCAAAACAAAACAGCAGAGTTTCAGTTTGTTATCATTGATTACAGGATTCATCTGAATGCTGGTGAAAATAAAACACAGAGAGATTATTCTGGTTCAGAAACGTCTGCCGCCTGCCGCAGAGTAATAAATCTATTTATCACATCATAAAGGCGAAAGAATTTCTATTTGCATAATTTATCGTTTTTGTTTTTTCTTTCACCAAAAACTGGATGATAAAAGTCTTCAGTCTGGTGTTTTGGTCTGAACTAGAAGAATTTTGTTCAGAGACTTCATAATTAATTTTATTCGCTGTTTCTGTTGTTTTGTTTGTTAATTTTGGATATTTAAAATCCAGATCCAGTGTTAAATGTTAATGTTAATTAATCTTTCTTGCATTTTTATTATACCTTTAACATTATATTATATCTCAAAACAACAATATTATTGTTTATCTCAATAACTTCTGGGACAATTTATGGTCCAGTAAAATCTGTGATTGTGACTATAGGTGGCAGTAGAGAGGAACAACTTAACAAGGAAAGTGAAAAACAGCAGAATTCAGGTCAAATCACTTCAGTTAGGAAAGGAAAGTTTTAATCCCAGTCTTAAAGGTAAAGACTAGGATTAAGACTTGCAGATTAAAACTGGGAGCTGATTAGTAAAAGATCTGCCTTCCATATTTCTACTAGGATGCATTCACACCAGCTGTTTAGTTCGCTTTAATCCAGTTCCAGGTTGGGACGCTCAGCAGTCAGTCATCCAGCAACCCATCATGCTTTTGAGTTAAAAAATGTTTAAAGTTGACAGGAAATTTGAAAATATCACTTGATGATTATGTGTTATTGGAAGATTAATAGCTGAACACCAACTATAAAAACTTAAAAAATGCAAACTTAAAATTAAGTTAAATTAAAATTAAATAAGCAATGCTAAGCCTGGTGGGGGCACAAGTAAAGCCTGGTGGCCCGCCAGGCTTATAATACACTGGGGGAAACCCTGAGTTTGTTTCTGTAGAAAGTCCAGTTCATTTGTGGAGGTATGAATGCATAATCGGAACAAAAAAGTGAACTCTGGTCCATTTACAAACCTCAGCCTCGGTCTTTTTGAAGTGAACTTTGGGATGGTTCAAACACAAAGCAGATTGGAGACCGCTCCAAAAACAGGAAGAGTGCTACAGTGCAGGGCATTCTGGGTAAAAACAACCAAAACAAACATGCTAGCGGGAGAAATTGCTTCTGGTCTGTAACTAAAAACAAAATCCTACAAATGCTAAAATATGACGCCACTCCATTTTTTTCCATTTTGAGAAGAAGGAAGTTCACTCTGTGACTTATTCAGTGTTTTGTGTTATTTTCTTCAGTAGTTTTTGGTGTAGCACCCCCACAGGCCAGGAGGGGAACAGGTTGCTCAAAGGGTTTGGATCGTTTAACTCAGTGCAAAGAGAACCACAGCAGCTGAAGATGTAAAAAATGTTTCAGTTTTGTTCCAAAATGTCATAAACAAAAAATTTCTTTAAACTCTTTCTGCAGAATATTGAACCCACTGATTATTTACTTCCTGTTAGCAAAGAATTAAAAATATTTAAGCCTTAAAGTAACAAATCCAAGGTTTCTCGCATCGCTCTGAGGCAGGATATTTCTCATTGTGACAATATTATGGAGGTAAAGCAAACCCTAGAAACCTGTTTAGCTGACCTATCAGTCATCACTTGATATTAAAGTTGAATCTTTAGAAAGCTCAAGCGTTTAAGCTGCAGGTAAGATGTAAGAAAAACCTCTGGGATTTCCCAGATCTGTAAGCTTCATGCTATCCTCCTCCTGAGGCTCAGAGCTGCACCGTGCCAATTAAAGGATCAGTTACACAATAAAACACAATCAGGAGCAGGATGAATTCAGTCAGGGATGAAATTATCTCTTATAGCAAACAATGAAGTTATATTAGCACTGCAATGTGGGTCGGACAAAAACAACAAGAAAACCTGCAAAAGTGTTCCTACCCCATAAACTATTTCACATTGTCTAACAATGCAACTAAAAGTCTATTTTACAGGGATTTTAAAGTTTAAACCAATGGACAATATTGCATCATTTTAAATTGAATTAATTTTACAAGTTAGAACAATAAGTGTGGACTGCATTTGCAGTATTCCCCTTTATAATGAAACCTCTAAATAAAACCATTTGCAGAAAACAATCCTCCCAAATGTCACCAGAAGATCAGTGTTTGTTTGGAAGCCAATCAAAGAAATTCAGTTGATAACAATTATAAAACAACAACTTTAGGTATTTAAGAAACAATAAAAATGGATTTCATCAATAAGGCTAAAACTGAAAAATATTCTGATTAATTTTTAAGACTGGTTCATTTTTTAATGATAAGAATGAGTTGTGTTTTCTAAAAACATATTTTTTTCTATTTTCATAATATAATGCGAATATGCAGGAAGCTTCAATCAAAAAAGTCGAAACTGTGTGAATCATATGGAAGAGAATTAGGACAATTGAGAAAAAACAATCCTCACTTTCAAATTAATTTATTTTAGAGAAAAACTGAAATTATGAATTTAACAAAAAGAAAAACTTAAAAAAAAAAATTGTTTCAAAACTGGAAAATTTGACTCTGAAATTTCAAAGTTTTTTCAAGAGAATTTCAGAAATTAATCTAAAAATTTCTGAGCTTTTCCTAGCAAATTTTTGACTTTTCAAGCTCAAAAATATCCATGTTTTATTCCCCAGAAAACGTCTGAGAAAAAGGTCTGTATTCACTGTTTGTCCAATGGCCCAAACCCTCTCCCGTAAAATTAGGACTATATTACCAATATTTTCTCTATGTAAGTCTAAACACCACAAAAGCACAAAATTTTGGTCTAGTTTGTAGTGTAAATATCTCTCTACACTTGAAATAAGATTAAATCCACTTAAAAGTAACTTTTCAGTAAGAAATAGGAGCTAATTTTAAGTCAATAATTCCTTAATATTGATTAAAAAGTTCCTGTTTCATTGGAAGATTAAAAAGCATTTCAGTGATTTATAACAAGACATTTTTCTCATCTCATAAGTGAAATTATCTGCCAATGAAATTAGTGCTTATTATCAATATAAAGGAATTATTGACTTAAAACAAGCTTCTATTTCTTTCTGAAAAGTTGCTTCTAAATTACCTTTGTTTTATTTCCAGTGTAATAAGATATTTGCACTAAAAACTAGACCAAAATTACTTGGAAAGCTTCTGTGTTTTTGCAGTGAATTACTGAAAAAAATGACACAAAAATCATGAAATGGATAAATAAAACCAGAGGAAAACGTAACGCAGCTCCGCAGGGCTGTAGGCTGAAAACTGCTGACAGATCTGATTACAAGAAACCAGGTTGTTTTTACTCTCTTTCTCACACACACACACACCCCCACACACACCCCCACACACACACCCCACACACACACCCCACACACACACACCCACACAGCATAGTGTGCTCTAATTATAGTGTTCTGCAACAGACAAGCATCCCCTGTTCTTTCCTCCTCCTTCCGCCTCATGTCTGTTTTCCCCCCATGTTCCATCCCTCCTTCCTCTCCTCCCCTTCCTGGTGGCTCCTGCTCACGTTTTGCTTCGCCTCTCCTCCTCCAGGTAGTTTTTTCTCCTCCCCTTTACCTGTGACAACACTTCTTCCACTACCACACGTCTGTGGAATGAAGCAATCAGACCTGGGCATGCGATGAAAGCGATCTTATTCCTGCTTAAATGAGGAACAAATGACTCATTTTCCTTTTCTCAAATCCTCCTCCCACATTTCACATCAAACTTCAGGACAATGAACGTAATAAAGCAAAGCTTAAAAAGGAATAAAGTGAAGCTGCAACTGACAATTATTTTTAGTAATTCATTTAATCAATTAGCTGCAATGTTTTATTTAACCACCCAACTCTTTTTTTACACAATATCAGAAATGCACAAAATGATGTAAATAAATATGTCCTTTCTAAATAAGAAAAATTAACTTTTTATTGTCTAAAATGCAACAACATAACATTCCTTTAGTGAAAAGAAATGCATCTGCAGCTAAAAAAATAAACACTTCTGCTTGACTTAATTCCTGGACTTTCATGTTTTAATCAAAAATCCACCAGATAAAAACAAACACCTGCAGTTACAGACTTTTATTTAAAGAAACAGATTTCTCACTTCTATTAATTATTGTCTTTTTGTCCTTAAAATACCAAAATTTACTTTATATTTTGGTGTAATTTTAAAATTTTGATCAATTACCCTGTACGTTTTACCAAACATTTTTTACTTTTACTTGAGTAATTTTTTGCACAGCTACTTTTTACTTGAGTAGAAACATAAAATGGTGCTACTCTTACTTGAGTGCAATTTTTGGCTACTCTACCCACCTCTGCTAAAAATCAATGAAACTCCTGTGGAGACGTAACTAAAAAGCAGAAGAGGAAATTTGTTGAATTTGACATTTTACAGCTCCATCTGTGAATCTGACCGTTTTGAAGGTGCAGGGGGGGTGAGGCCAGGGGGCAAACCGTCCTCTCTGCAGGTTGGGGCAGGTTCACTTAAATTCCAACGTCTCCCTCTTTCTCTTTCTTTTAGTTGGAGGTGGGGTCGTCTGCACCGTGTCACTGACACAAACTCAAACCGCGGCCTTTACCCACCTACATTCTTTCAGGATGAAGCCGTAACCGGGTAACTGCAAAGGCTCCCCCCGCTGCGCCTGTTGTCTCAGTTAAGCTGCTCTTGCGGCGTAGCGCTGCGTTCTGATGTACAACCATTTAAATCAGCCGCAACAAGACGGTTTAGAAGAGCTCAAACTTCTAAGGTTGGGTTTTAAAAACTTTACTTAGCAATGCTTCGTCCAACAGACCAAAAACATACCTGAGTGTTTTCACACCTGATAGTCAGGTAGATTGGGTTTAATTTGGGACCAAAATTGCAACATTTATTCCAATTTTGCATCAAACCAACCAAACCCTTTGAGCAGTCTGTTCCCCTCCTCACCTGTGGGGGCGCTGCAACAAGAACAACTGAATAAAACAACACAAAGACCTCTGAAGAAGACACTGAGCGCAACTTCCTTCTTCACGAAATGTAAACAAAAATGGAGTGGTGTCAGATTTAATGATTTCTCTTTTGTCTTTACTGAAAGACCACGATTCATTTCTCCAGCTAGCGCTAGGCTAACATGTTTGTTTTGGTTGCATTTACCCAGAATGCCCTGCGCTCTAGGTTATTTCCTGTTTTTGGTCTCCGGTCACCAGAGGTGGGTAGAGAATCCAAAACTTGTACTCAAGTAATAGCAGTAAAGTGTAATTCGTTATGGTGAACCGCTCAGGTTAATGGAAATTCAGTTCAAACAGAATAAAACTGAATCTATTCATGTTCATAGTTCACCACCAAAACATTCCCAACTTGATTGATTCATGTTTAATTATTATTTTGTTTGATCAGACAGAGCAGAAACCCAAATGGTACCAGTTTAAGTTTCTCCTTTCCGTTTTAAGCAATGAATAATGAGACGGGCTGAATTCAGGTTCCTCTGGGAAAAAAACAGCCTCTTTAGGTTCAAAGTTCCCTGGAAATATCGACGCTATTCATTCCCATGCTCTTTCAAACATGTCTGTGCACAGCACTGTGATACAATCACACAAATCACACTTACTGAAGACACAAGATCACAGGTTTACACACATGTGGATGGCACTCGAGCCCGACTGCCAGGAACAAAAGAGCTGCATTGAAGAGGTTCAAGAGGAATACTCCAAAAAACAGCAAAGAAATGTTGGAGAGGAGTACAGGATGAGTGGTAAAAAGTGAAAATACATGCTATAAAAGTGTGGGAACGCATTTCTTTGACTCATTTCATTCAGCCCAGTTGCAGCACAGATGAGCTAAGGAGAGCCATCAGGAAGATGAACTCTGAACAATCAAATCCGTTCTTGGTGAGTAATAAGACAGTTCACATACTGTTTTCTTGTTGAATATTTTGCAATGGATTACAAAGATGCTGTCCTTTCCCAGTGATTTCAAATGGTCACTTAAACGCAGAAACCCGAAGAAAGACATCAAAAGTAAAGAAAAACAGATGATATTTAAGGACAGGGATGTTCTGGTGACGACCAGAATCCAAACATCTGGTGTTTCTAGGAGGTTTTCGTGGATCCTACCTGTCCCAGATCCAGCGTAACGTTGACCTCGTTGTATTCGGTGCTGCGGGAAAGAGGGGGGCTCTGCCACCATCGCTCCGTCCCATCGATGGCGTTGGTGATGGGACGGGCTCGGTCGCTGTCCTCCTGGCTGCAGATGTCACAGTACTGCCCCTAAGATGGCCGACATGGAGGGTAATTAGGAAGTTAGTCTGTTGATTGGCCAAATCAAACAAACCTGCTATAAATTAAAATGAGCTAGGTCATTTAAGTGATTATTAACATTTTTGATGGGTAATTTTGTCATAGACTTCATAATCCATTTTATTTATGGTTTCGGCTGTGTGTAGTTTTTATTTATTACTTTTGGTTGCTGTGCTTTATTTTGAATATTTAAATGTCTTCCAGTTCCCGTGAGTTTTTTTAGTGCAGAAAAGCGTTAATTTTTCTGTACAAAATTAAAGTTTATTAGGCTTTGAGTCGGCAAACTCGTATTATTATGTCATTATCAATATTTTACTTGAAGTCTCAAAACAACAATATTACCATTATTGCAATAATTTCTGGGACAATTTATCATCCGGCCAAATTTTGTGACCGGCTTAATCACAACTTCCTGAAGGGTCTAGTTAAAACATAAAACCCTCTGGATAAAACTTAAGGAGGATTTCAAATGATGAAAAGTTTATTTTAAGGACACAAAATCAAACTGAAGTACATATGTTCTTCTTCAAGCACCAGTAAAGGCAAAAATGATCATTATACATGTTGGAAAAATCTATTTTTCACAGCTGTAGAGACTTTAATTCATGCTTCAGAAATGACTCCACCTATTCTATTCATTTCTGTGCTGAACCAAAGAAATTTAGCTTTAACAATGAACCTTTAATGTTCTCTTTTCAAGACTAAATGTAGAAAACCATTTTATACACTTGGCCAAAGCCTTTACTTCAAACAGTTTGTCTATTTTTCTCCATAATCCTCCTGATTATTTACTAATCCATCAGTTATTGTAGCGATTAGCCTGGCGGGAAGTTTAGGGATGACGAGTCTGAGCCTGAAGAAACTGGAGTAAAGAAATATGACGTCACTGCAGGTCAGTCAGGTTAAACGTCATTTTCTCCTGTTTCATCGTTTTCTCAATGAAACTCCTGGTGAGTCGGTCTTACACTGTAAAACATTTGAGTCGCATCTTTTAACTTCTACTCTGTAAGTCTAAAGAAATCCTGCAAGTTTTAGATTTTGAACTTAATTTTCAGTAGTATGTTCTGTTAAAAATCCCAAGAGAATAAATGAGAGTTTTTAAGTTTGCACTTAAAAAACAGAAAGCAGAAAAAGGCGGGAGTGGGAATTATTTCCCAGAATGCTTAGCGGCTTGTTTTTGTATCCTCCTGTGTGTTTTTAAGTTTTCATTGTAAGGCAACTGTTAAATTGCAAAAATATTTGCTTTATTTTTTCTGTTTTTGCTTTTTGTTGTCTGTTCAAAATAAATAAAACAATGTTTTATTAAACTGCTTAAGCTAAATATTTCTGAGCATAATTCAATGTGATGTTTAATAAAATACACTGTCAGATATTTTATTCACACAAGTTGAATCAAGAATTCAAATTCTTGCAATTTAAAATAAGCAATTAGAACAGTTTTTTTAAATAATGTGAAATAATTATTTGGCTTAAATTAGAGTATTAAGTTATAACAACTCATAGCTGAATATTAATGAGCAATCAGAACTTAAAATCAATGTTTACACAACTTGTTTCTTGTTAAATCAGCTGGATGAACTTTGATTTCTGAATTAAAACCAAAACAATTGTCTCGTTAACTTTATTCACGTTTTCAAGGGAGCAGGTAAACTTTTATTTTGAAGAAATTCACCAGATGTTCAGCATTTTTTGTATTTCTTACTCAAATCAAAAGAATCTAATCTGATTTGCAAACTGTTGTAATGCAGACAAATCAGAGAAAGATTAGGTAAAAACCTTTAAATGAGAGATTATTCCTGTCTGTTACTGACTTCTAGCTGATCCTACATTCACACTTTTGAGCTGTTCTGCTCATTCAGTAACTTGTTTGACTTTATTTAAGGCACAGGCACGAATTTTAAAGTCTCTATAAACAGCTTGAGCACTTTGGAAATAAATGTCCCCTGAGGCTTAAAACAAGTTCCTGCAAGATTCCCCAACCTCTGCAGATTAATCCTAATCTAGGAGAAAAATCTCAGTTGAGCAGCACATTTTCATTCGTACGCCTCCTGGGGCCAACTCCAAACTTAAGCTGAATATTCTGGGGTTTTTTACTTGAAAACCTGCCGGTAACAGGGAGCGTAAAGCCCGTCTGATTGGAGGACACGGGTCAGTCGCTGGGAGGAATGTGTGGAACAGGTGGGAGAAAAACCGAGAGATGGAGAGAGACGTTTTTATGTTCTCTCCCACGAACCTGCAACTCGCTTTTCATGTGCTAACAGAAGCTAAAATGAGCCCAAAACTCACCCAGAAACAGGCTGGATGAAATTGGCTGTTCTTATATAACTGATCCGTGTTAAACTTTGCCAAGACCCACAAACTCAGCGGTGCATGAAATGATGACTTGGCAGAGCAGCTGGAGGTTAAAATCAGTGATATTAAAATGATTTGTAGCTAAAAGATACAGCAGAAAATAGATGTAGGCAGAGGCGAGTTCTCAAGGAAGAGTAAAACTATCAACACTTTTTTACTCAAGTAAAAGTAAAAAGCAGGAAATTACTCAAGTATGAGTAAAAAGGTATTTAGTAAAAAGTCTATTCAAGTACTGAGTAACTTAAAAAATTACATCAGAGGTTCAAAATGTAAAGTTAAGTGGAAATTTTGGTTTTTTAAAGAAGAAAAGTAAAATAATTCATATGAGTAACAAAAACAAAAAAACTCAAAATGTTTCCAAATCAGTTTCTTTCAGTAAAAACTTATAAAACTTTAATAAAAACTGCAGGTGTGTCTCTGAATCTGGTGGATTTTTGGTTAAAACATGTTTGTTTTTCATTCAGTGGGTAGAAAATTCAGAAATTTTACTCAAACAAGAGTAAAAATACAGCGTATAAATATACACCTAGAAGTAGATCTAAATAAAAAGTTACTCAAGTAAATGTACATAGTTACTCTCCAACTCTATTAAGGTGAATTAGTTTCCTCTAATGACGTAAAAACATTTTGCATCCTGGGGTTTTTACAGCTGACCTATTAATTAAACTTAAATCTGATGCAAAAATGCGTCTTTGTCACCAGTTACTGCCAAGAAATTAAAATAAATGATTTCTGTCATGCATAAGTTTGTCTATGCATGACAGTTAAACTTATCAGACACAGATTTGCTGCATATAAAGACCTAATTAGACTCAGAGGACCCGACTGATTGGAAATAAATCTAAACTCAACTTTAAATTGTTGACTTTTTGTTGGATCTGGTTGAAAATACATTAATTTTGTGCCAGAAATTAATTATGTTTTGACTTAAATACTTCCAAATACATTCCTTATGACACTGGTGTTAAGTTAAACAAAAACTTTTCCTCTAAAGTTTACATTTGTTAAAAATTCAACTAAAAACTAAAGTTATTAAACATGAAAGATTTTTTTAACTAAAGCATCTCTAAAATTATTCTAAATGATAAATATTGGCACATTCTATTATTATTTCTGCTGTACAGACATATTGGAAAACTAATATCAGGTTTTTCTGTGGTAAAATTAAATTACATTGTGAAACACTTTAATTTTATAGTTTTTGAAACTTTTTAAAAGACAAAATACAACAGTGCAGAAGGTTATCATGGTTTGTGATATATTTCTCTATTAAAAAGATATTTTAACTTTAGCTCTGTCACAATAAATTATCCCAGAAGTTATTGTGATAAACGATAATATTGTAGTTTTGAGACCATTTTCAAATAATGGCAGAAAATAAAGCAAGAAAACATTCTCAAAGATCAATAAACACTAGAACTGGAAAACATTTTAAGCATAAAAAATAAATAAACAAAACAAAGTGAATTAGAGCTTCATAAAAAGACCAAAACACCAAAATGAAGAGTTTTATAGAAAAGTTTTATTTTAGAGAAAGAGAAAAACTATCAATCATGCAGATGGAAAATGTTGAGCTTTGAATTTATCATGTGATTAATCAATTTATTTCCAATATATATACACAGAGGAGTTTGTGTGAATAAATAAACTTAGAAATGCAGAACCTAAAAGTAAAAACATCAGAGAAAACTGACAGTAATTCTCAGGTCAGTTTTAAGCTCATTCCTGTTCAGTCCGGACCGGAAGTTAGTGAAGTTCTGGACTCACCTGGATGGTCTGGCTCGGGTCTCCGGACACCGGGCCTCCGACCAGCTTGCAGTAAAGGTCCTGCAGGCTCCGGCCGGCCTCGTCCTCCCCGCAGGTCGCCGTGGCGGTGATCTTCGTGCCCTCCGCCAGGTTGAAGTAAGGCGGGTGGAGGCTGTGGCCGTTCAGCCCGGTGGCCGGAAGCTCCTGGGCCGCAACGAGGCACCAGCAGCCGAGGAGCAGCGCCAGCAACCCGGCTGCGCCCATCATCCCGGTCCACCTGCGCGCTCGATCCGGGAGGAAGAAGGTCCGGCTGGGGGTGTGAGAGCCGCGGTTAGCTGGAGCAAAGCTGAGGCATCTGCAGGGAGGAAGCCGTGGAGGGTTTCTAACTCCAGAGACGACAGAAAAATGAGAGCTGAGGGAAATCCTGGACAGTGTGTGCGCTCTCCTGGTGGCACCGAGTCCAACTGAACCAGTGGAAGTCCTCCCTCCTCTGAGTCTCTGCAGCCTGTCCCCAGTGGTTAAAGAGGGGAACAATCAGAACTGGAGTTCATTCAGATACCTCCAAAGACACCAAACATGATGCAACTACTGAAAAAATAAAATAAACTTCCTCCAAAGACACCAAACATGATGTAAATATTAAAACAAAAAGAAAAGTTATTCCAAAGACACGAAACATGAGTTCAAGTAAACTCCCCCCCCCCAAAAAAAACAACAAAATCAAGCAAATTTCTGAGTTTGAAAAGTTTAACATTTTGTTAGAAAACAACTCTGGGATTAATCTCAGAAATCTTCTAGAAAAAAACGAAAAAAACAAAGACATTTCTGAGCTTGAAAAGTCAAACATTTGCTATAAAACTCAGAAATTTTCTAGGAAAAAAGAAAATGTCTTATTTTGAAAAAGAAAAATTCTGAGGTTAATCTAAAAACTCCTGACTTTTTTCTACCAGACTCTAAACTATTCAAACTTGTACATTTCCAAGTTTTCCAGAAAAATCCAGGGATTAATCTCAATATTTCTGAGTTTTACCTACAATTTTCTTGACCTTTCAATCTGAAAAAATTTCTATTTTTTCTATAATATTTCTGAAATTTATCTCAATATTTCTGATTTTATTTCTTGCAAGTTTTCAACTTTTGAAACTCAGAAATGTCCTCGCTTTTTTCTAGAAAGTTTCTGAGGTTAATTTCAACATTTCTGAGTGTTTTGGCAGAAATTTGTTCAGTCCACAACGTTCCTGATGCACCGTTGTGCAGTTTAGTAGATTTTGCATTTGTTTAAAAGTTACTTACTTCCTAGTTTTTGTATTTTTCTCAATTATTGTCTCCAGAACTTTCTGAGTCTGACTCTAAACCAGGCAGTTCTCTTCCTGGGTTTTTGCTTCCTTATTTATTACTCAAATGTTGAACTTTGGTCGGATGATAAGTTTATTATCTGAGTAAAGCTGTTCAACATCCAGGTTAACGTTCAAAACAAGCTGCGAAACCTTTAAAATGTTCAACATCTTGAAATCTTTTGCAGAAGTAGAAAAAAAAAAAGAATCAGTCAAAAAAACATTTTTCCAAATCAGTTTCTTTCAATTTAAAACTTATGAAAGTTTAATAAAAACTGGTGTGTCTGGTGAATTTTTGATTAAAACATGTTTGTTTTTCATTCAGTAGGTAGAAAAGTTTTCCAAGTAAAAGTAGAAAGTGCAGCGTAGTAAAAAAAAAAAAAAATCTTAAAAGAAACTAGTTACTGCCAAACTCTGGTTAGATATGCGCCCCCCCAACCCGTCTCCTTCGAACTGGAAGACGAGTCCTCGGCAGACCAGAGCGTCTTCTGGTATCCCAGCATGCCTGGCGTTTATTCCTGTGATCTCTGATAAACTGAAGACAATTGACGGATGATGCTCTGCTATCGCTGTTCACACCAGGATCTAGAAAATATTCGCCGTTTCTGTTTTCTGTTGTCACTCACCGACAGCCTGAACCGGAGAGCCACAGCAGGGGGTTGTTTAGGAAACACAGGATTAGAATCAGACTGTAGATAACCTGCCTGTGTCCCTCACTGTCCCACGGAGACGTTTGTCCTCCTGCTGCTGCTGCAGGAAAAGCCAGGAGTTGGTGTGACTCATTTAGGTAGAATGGCTGACATTTCTCTCTTACAAAGTACCGATGAGCAATTGCTGTAAACATTTGGCTTTCTCACATAACAGGAAGAGATTTTACAAAAGTTACTTGATGTTTTCTCTTTGATACACTGCAAAAACACTAAATATTACCAAGTATTTTAGTTCTAGATTTAGTGCAGATATCTTAGTACTCTTGAAATAAGACAAAATTAACTTAGAAGTAACTTTTCAGCAAGTAATAGGAGCTTGTTTTAAGTCAATAACTCCTTAAGATCGGGAAAGAAGTACTTCAGTTCAACTTCAAAAATACTTTATTGATCCCAAAGGGAAATTAAAAGTTGTTGCAACTCATATTGACACAGATTCTTCAAAGTGTTATTGTAGATCATGATGGCTGTTGGCAGAAAACAGCAGTCTGTAGTAAACATGAGAAAAAGAGCAAACATGGATTTGATAGGATGGTTTTCTAAGGAAAGTTTCATGAAGAGTCAGAAATGTTGCACCCAAAGATTCACCATCACAGGCTGAAAGTTTGATGAACCTCCGGGAAACACCTGAGCAGGTGTGTGTGTGTGTGTGTGTGTGTTTATGTTTCCCATGGACTCTGGAGTTCTGCCATCTAATTAAGCAACAGGAACATTTTTAGAAGATGAAAGAGTTTCCATCCCAGTAACACATGCATGTTCACATGCAGTGTAAAACATTTTGGAGAAGTTTAAATCCGTCCACAGCTGGTTTATCACTGATCCTCACTACAGCTAAGGTTTTATTTTGTTTGGTTGCAAGTTCTCAGACAAAAACAAGTCCCAGCAGTTTCCATGTGAAAGAAGGAAATTACAACAAGTGCAAACAAGTAACAACTGCAGATGAGTTGAAAAACTAACAAATAATTTCATGGATGACTATGGTTGTTTAGATGAATGTTCAGAATAATTGGCTGCGTCTTGTTCAGAGTGAAGCAATATTTTCTGAAGCAATACACTTTGCCCTGCAGGAGGATTCATACTCCACAGGGTTAATCCTAAACTAATCATAAACATTAGTTTTCCCAGTGATAAAGCTCTAGAGCAATAGGCCACCGCCGTGTTTCTCAGTGGAGATGGAGGTGGTGTGTTCAGAGTGTGTTTTTACCACACACACCAGGATGTGAGGAACAGTACAGAGTCCAAAAATCTCACACATATACTTCCTGTGTTGCCTGTCTTACACATGCTGACCTCTGACCCCTGGACTCCAGTCAGGTTCTGCTTTAACTACACAAACCTTCACTGGGTTAATTTTACATTAAGTAATGTAGCTGCTGGTTGGCAGAGGTCAACAACCTGTGAGTCTGGAGGCAGTGTGTTAATGCAGCTTCATTCACTGACACACTCCAACATTCCACCCAATGTTTACAGGTTCAAAGGTCACTCTCATGGTAGCACGCGCTACATTTTCATTTAGTTGTAAATTAATCATTTTCTAAGAATAACAATTCAGCAGATTAACCATTTGGATTTCAAAACAACCGAACATTATAAAATGCAACAAAGTTAAAAAGATTTGCAAAAAAATTATTTTATTCATTTACACAAAACAGGATTTATTAAAAAACGAATCTGAAGAAATGAGGTGAGGGAAAAATATTGAATTTCTGACAAATAATAATGTTCATCTTAATAACATTTAGTATTGAAGACTGTAAAATGCTACTTTGGAAATGTTATTTTGGTCAGTTTTTATTTTCTGTTCAGGATTTAAATACCATAAATAACATTAAACTAAGAAATATTAAATGTTTCAGGAACTCATTTAAGCAATGGTTACTAGATAATCCAAATTAGTATAATTTATAAATTAACTACGTTTTTTATTTACATTTACAGATGTGGCTTGTTTTTATTTTTCATTATAAATGTCTACTGTAAATTACACTAATATTAGCTCTACATTGAAATGTCTTATAAATCATATGTATGTTGTTATGCATGTTAATAGTGTTTTTAATCCCTTCCTTCAAAATGCTAGGGAAAATTTGCTCCTATGGCTAATTCTGGCATATGATGATTAACAATTATTCCACACTGAAATAAATAAAATTTAAAAAAATTCAGCTAGGATTGCTAAGTAACCCGTGGAGTTCCTCTGGGGTTGCTAAGTAACCCGTGGAGTTCCTCTGGGGTTGCTAGGTAACGGGTGGAGTTCCTCTGGGGTTGCTAGGTAACGGGTGGAGTTCCTCTGGGGTTGCTAGGTAGCGGACTGGGACCAAAAAACATTAAATTATTGCCAAAGAACAGCCGGGTGTTTTTTTTTTTAAGAACTTGGGTTGTTTTTAAAAGAACAAGTTCCCTTAAAAAAACCAAATGGAAAAACAAAAACGTGCAAAATGTGAATTTTGCGTAATAGATCACCTTTAAGATTCACACTAACAATGAATCGATTGATGTGGAGCAAACCTGAATCCGGGTCATTGTTAGTCAGACGTCATGAACTATCAGGAGTGATGTTTGGTTATTTTTCTTTAACAGTCAGGGTTTCATGAACATAATGTAAACAGATGATCAGCTGGAAGGAGAAGCTCAGTAATCAAAGAGAAACTTTAGAGAGAAACTTGCGAACAGAAGGGACT
Organism: Brachyrhaphis terrabensis; assembly: GCA_903067065.1. NCBI lineage: Eukaryota > Metazoa > Chordata > Actinopteri > Cyprinodontiformes > Poeciliidae > Brachyrhaphis > Brachyrhaphis terrabensis. The sequence goes on from CAEGAG010149717.1 coordinate 56,293, forward strand.
GAAACCACAGAAGAGAGGAGAGGCGTTGTTGTTTCACCTCACTAAACCCCTTTTATTCTCCGCTTCTCCCTCTAAACTCTATAACTAATCTACTTCCTGGTTTCCAAGGAGATCAAAAGAGAAGTCAGGGACTGGCCACTTGTTGCCGCGGCAACTGTGAACCGCTCCATCAGCTAAAATCCCCCCACTGATACACTCCCACACACACTTAAATTAAGAGGTTGGGACTTGTAGAGGAAGAAAAGCAGACAGGATGGGAGAGAAGTGGAGAATATGATGAAATGCTTCACTTCAGTTTTGCACTAATTCAAAATTAATGATGACAACAAACCCTCTGATTGGTGGACGCCATGTTTCCTCCAGAGCTGCTCCAGAAAAGGAGGAACGGAGTGAGACAGCTAACATCTAAGACTCAATCTGACATGATAAATTCATGTTTTATGCGGCTAAAGTTTGCTTTAACCCCTGCACTATGAGCATCCATTACAAGTGGGTGGAAAACGTTGTCAATATTCTTCTGATGTTGAAAAAACATGGTGTTTCCATTAAATGAGAAACGCAATTAAAATAGCACCTGAATAACTTTGTTCACAAAATAAGTCATTAAAAAACATGCTACTACATCGTGATCCTCTTACTACTTCCTGTTTTCTTCTTCTTCGTGGTTTCTGCCAGTAGTAACATCCGGCGGTTGAGATGCAGAAAAAGTGCTTCCATTGCAGTTTTACAAAATAAACCAATTTCAATATAACCAAAAAACCCCAGCTCATCATAGCACCAAAAGTTTTACTAAAAAACAACTTTTTTCAAAATTGACCTGTTTCCAATAAGCAAATTTATTTTTGAAATGTCAAATTTGACAATCATGTCATCAATGAAAACTGTTAGGTAATTGTGGCAATTGTCCATAAAATTATGCAAATTAGTATTATTTGTTAAAAACCAGATCAACAAAACTGTGGAAGTAAATATGTGCCATCAGGATTTGAATTAAAAACACTTCTGAAATTTGAATATTGTATATTTGTACTTACTTTTTCAGTGTTGAAATACATAAAATGTAAAAATAATATATTGAAAAAGTTATGACAAACATACAATCACATTTCAGAGGCATTTTTAATTCAAATCCTGATGGCACATATTTACTTCCATACAAACCCCAAAAACAACATGGCTGCTCTGTGCCTTTTTTCTTCTCTGAGTGAAAACCAGACGATTGTCCAAGTCAAAACATTTCCTAATGCTGCTATCAGTGTGTGCTTTCCACACTCAGCCATAACTCCAGGATGATTATTGAGTAAATACTGATTATCTGTTCACAGCATTCCTCAGATTTTCCACCTCCAACCCAGGATCAGATAGGAGTTTGGCACACACACACACACACCCACACACACACACCTAGATAAGTGACACACAGACGGCTCAGGGCGGATGTGCTTGAAGCACTGCGAGTCTGGGAGGGGATGTTTGGGATCACAGCGGACAAAAGTCTCTCTCTCTCTGTGTGTGTGTGTGTGTGTGTGTGAAGCAGGTACGAACACGCCTGCCTCTTTGTTCGAAGGCATCAAAGGATCGTTCATGGTGGGCGCTCTGCTCAGTCTCACCACCAGCTCTGACTCTATCCAACATCTTACAGTCGCCTGATGTTTGTTTCTTCTGCAGACGATGAGACAAACTGTAGATTCAAACCTGCAGGCAGGAGAGGTGAGACTAGTTTATGAACATTTAGATGCACCAATGCAGCTGCTGACTTCAGCTTCTATCTGTCAGCCCTGTAGTCATCTGAAGCTTACTTGATATAAACGTCAGACAGCAGCTGCGTTTTCATTAACCTTTTAATAGCAGAATTTAGAAATAAATCTGTAAAATGAAAACATAACAATAAAATTTCAATAACAAGTTTTAGTGCTATGACAAGGTGTTTTTTTTTGGCCATATTAAAGTATGTTTATTTCACAAAACTGGAATGGAAACATTTTTATCACAAACCATGAAGAAAAAGACGTGAGGAGGCAGTTGGAGGATGAAGGTGCTGCTTGTTTTTTAGTAACTTATCACATGAACAAACTTATTCCAATGTGGTTTTAATTGGATTATTCGTTAAATGCACATTTGTAATGAAAATGCAGATATCTCTTAAAATCACACATGAATAAGTAACTCAATAAAAAACAAGACATCATCCTCCAACTACTTCCTGTTGTCTTCTTCTTTGTGGTTTGTGCCAGTAGTAACATCCAGTTATTGATCATGTGACTCGTCTGATGCGAAAAAAGCGTTTCCATTTCAATACGACCAAAACAAACAAAACACACCTCATCCTACCAGCAAAACTTTATCAAAAATTAGATTTTGTTTTTTTAATGAGTTTTTCCATTAAGCGAATTTATTTTTGAAATGTCAAATTGTGCAACTCTACTGTCAATGGAAACGTTGGACAACAGATCATCAATTCAGATGTTTGCAAAACTTTGTCAATATTCCGTTAATGTTGAAAAAACATAATTTTGTTAATGAGGTGTTTCCATTAAATAAGAAATGAAATGAAAATCTGAGATGAATAAGTTTGTTCATGTGATAAGTCATTAAAAAGCAGATTTTTAATTGCAGCATTTACATTAAGTTAATTTATTTTCAAAATGTCAAATTGGATAATTACATGGTAATTTTTTTATTGTTATTTAATTAACACTCTTAGGGTACAGAGGCACTTCCTACTGAAACTCATTATTACTGTTTCCAACTGTAAAGCCAGCAGAAACTCAGCGTCGCCATCGGCATCAAAACGGATTAATGGTAGATTAAACGCAGCCTCCGCCCTCCTTTAGATCCAAACACTGTTTCCACCAACCTACTGGTGCATCTCGCCACTTTGAAGTCTGCCGGCGTCTGAAAGACGACTTTAAGATGATCCAGACAGCTTTCACAGACAGATAAAGGATTACAGAGAGATATGTAGAAAGGAAGAGGCAGAAAAAGCCCCAACAAGGGGCAACAAGGGGGAAGAGGCGGGCAGCACTATGCCACTTAAAAGACTGAGCAAAAACATCTGATATGCTTGTAGTAACACAATCTGAGTAATTGCTTTACAAAGTTTTCATCACATGTGCCAAAGTTGTAGAGTCAAAAATAGTCGCGGGACAAAAAATAAAACAAAGAAACAACCTAAAATAAAATCAGCCAAATGAAGCA
>CAEGAG010149849.1:0-14205 GCA_903067065.1 Brachyrhaphis terrabensis
GTAATTTCTCACAGTGTTAATATGATTCAGTTAAGCACTCTTCATTGTATTTTTAGTTTTGCTGTAAATTACATTTTATCTAGAATTAGGTGGGAGTTAAATATATTAACTGTTATTATTTTGCTATTGTGATCATGCACAGTATTTTAGCCATTCTCTGAAAAATTCAAATAAAACCAGAAGTTTGATAAAGGGATTATTGAGGTTCAGCCGACAAACTTGGGAGATGTTAGTTCTTGGTATAAGAAAAAAAAAGTAATTCTTCAGATAATGTTAAAATTGTAATGATTTGGAGTCAAGTTTGAGTAAAACTATCTTGTAACTCACACACCTGATAAGAAATGTTTACAGCTTAAAGTATTTCATATTCTGGAAGTGCATTTCTTTTTGTTTATTTCCTTTTTCTGCTACTGGAGATACTCCCTATTTTGCAATCAGACTAATTCAAGAAAGGAAACACCTTTAGCACCTCTGATTGTCTCTGGCTGCCTGTCACATCCTTCCACTGAGCTGTTTGTGTGTGTTTCCTGTCCTGTCCTCCAAGATCATGGAAAGGAGTGATTAGACCACAGAACTAATAGGGAAGTAATGCTACTAAAACTACATCAGGATAAAATCCACCTAAATTTAAAGCTGACTTAGGAAACAAGACAATCAGGCATTAATAAGAATTTGAGAGCTCATATAGTGTTGCTTGAGATGCTGCCTATAGCAGTAAATTTCCTACCATAGCGTCAATCACATTTATGAGGGCTTGACAGAATGTTTGAAATGTGTGCCAACCATAGGCTATTGGCTCACTTTTCTCCTTATCAATAGACAGGTGTCTCAGTTCTGTGTCACATGGAGATTGAAAATAGAATATATGTGAAACCTTCTCTGTCTCACTAATGATCCAACTAAACCGTGATCTAATAGCGAGAGACAGGTGAAGACATATCCTCAAATACACACATAGACACAGATGCACACAAGCGGCAGCATCTAAATTCAAGCAGTGCTAGAAACACACTGGTTAAAAAAACGAAGAGAATGAACACATTATAAGATGATCCACCACAAACGCTCTAATCCCCAGATGTACATGTTGCTAATCTCTTTAGCTGCTAACATGTTAAATTAGCCCTAATATCTGCTGAGATTCAGATTCATAGATGTCCACCTACGTTTGGGCAACCGCCCAGGTTCAGGTCACTCTGCCCCCCCCCCTCCGCTTGTGTTTCAAAAAAGATACAGACACTGAAGTGGGATGGGGGTGGAGGAGGTTGAGAGAAGTAACAGTGATAGCCATTCGTCACCCTGCCTATCTCGCTCTGACAGATGGGGAGTATGGCGTGCCACATAGAGGAGTCACTGCCTGTAATGACATTAGAGACACAATGAGACCCAGCACACGTTTTTCTGTTCATCCGGCCCGACCATTGACTCGCTCCTCTGCCTGATTCTTCCCTTCCTCTCATTTGTGCTGTTACAGTATATGTCCATCCAACCTTACTGGAGGTAAAGTACTGCTGTATAACAGCTTGAAAGCATAAACACGTAAATGTGCTTGCAAACACATCCACACTTCTAAAATAAATTAAAAAATGGAAAGGCAAAACAAGTATGTTTTTACACAAAAACAAAGTACAAAACTCTAAAAAAAACTGTGCCACCGATGAAAAGGGTTCTTGAGCAAAATCCATGTCAAACACAAATGTTTAAAATGCGAAAACCTAAAGGTTGTTGTGAAGTGCATCTACAGAAAGTCAGGCTGTATTGGAAAACTGTTCAACACTTTCTTTCATTCTCCTCCTTAAGATGATAAAAGGAGTTTATTTCAAGGGAGGGGCTCTCCCATACACCTCCAGTTTACTCAGAAATGCTTATATCGGAAACTCCAGTTTATATTAAACTCTCTCTCTCTCTCTATATATATATATATATATATATATATATATACATACACACTTGCCACACTTCAATAACTGAAAGTCAACCTGGCCAACGTACATTGACCTTTATGAGTTTGGAAATGACTTCAAGGATATAGTTATGTTCCTTAATTTGCCCGTATCTTCAGTCAGAGGTGTAATTTAAAATTTTAGAGCAACTTAAATTATAGCAGATAAGAACTTTATCCAATCTATTCTTTTGTCATCAGAACATTTATGTATATTATTATTTTTACTGATCTGGCAGAAATTATTATTTGGAGAGGTGTACGTTGACTGAAACCATACCAGCAATCTGTGCATAACAGCCAAACATTGTGAATATTTTGCAATGCTGTTAAGCCCAGTGCTTTATTTCTTTTTTCTCGACCGCATGAACCAGATTCATACGCCGCACTACATAACCAAATGTGTTGCAGATGTACCTGGCATAGAGAGGTAGCTTCTTGGAAAAAATCTCCAATTCTGTCATGATAAATGACCTTCCCCAATTTGCTATAACATGTAGAATTAGAGTCTAAGAACAACAGCCTAAGCAGAAATGGGCACAGAGTGCATGTCTAAGTGTAGAGCGTTGGTTTCGTTCTCAACATTTTGCTTCGCGATTCTCTAAATGCTGAGATTATCTCTTTAGTGTTTTTTTTTTCTTGGAACTGGGTCTCTTGAACATTTCTTGTCATGCCCACTGTCCTCATTCACAAACAAAACAGCTGTCTTTCAAAATGATGAATTAGTCTTCCGGATGACTCAAGCTAAGAGTTCCTCTTTCTTTTCTCTCTGTCCATAGAATTTAAAGGAGTCGTTCTTACTGTACGTCCTTAATGACGGAGCCACATTAAAAACCAGTCTACACTCGTCTATTAGATAGTGAAAAAGCGCCATGTGCTGTATATTAGTTTTTAGTGACTAAACACTTGGGAGCGAGGCGACCTAGAATCAAGCCTTGTGGTGCTCTGAGTATGTATGTTCTCATTGTCCTCCCAGCTTCACTTCTGAGACACAGAGAAAAAATGCTCATTAGATCTACGTGCTGAATCTCCGCTCTCTCTCTCTCTCTATCTCTCCATCCGTCTGCTTAACAGATGGGAGGGTCGTGGGCACAGCTCTTCCCCTCCCCCTGGAGAGGCATGGTGCCTGTTCAAAAGATCCTTCTTTATGCTTCTCTCCATTTTCCTTTCTTCACTCAATTTCTATGTTTTCCTCTCACCACTCTTCTAGCTTTTCATTGTCACCCCTCCAACTCAAAGAACAAAGATGTTAAACAAGCAGAGGAGCAACTGTTGTCCTTCTGTCTGCTTGATGCCACTGTGCTCTCTGACCTCAGCAACTGCCTACACCGGCCTCTCTCCAATTGTCTACTTCTGGCTTGTGTTAATAGAGGAATACCATTAGTTGGAAGCCTCCGGACCTCCCTCTGCCTTGCTGCCTTTGGCCATTCATAAATCACTAATCAAATTGCTGACATCTTGCAAACAAGTGAGTTTGTAAAAATCAAACCAACAACTCTGACCATAACCCAGGACTGAAGTGGATGTCAGCAGGATCGATATAATAAATTGTGTCAGACGTCTCCCATTCTAAAGAGTGGGAGATGTCGCACAAGTGACTTGTGATAACGTCTCAGTTTTATTCTATTTTTTAGTAAAACTGCTACTGAAGAATCTACTCTTGACATAAGTCTATTTATTTGTGTGTTAATGGCAAAAAAATGATAGGTGTAATGCAACAATCCGCCTTGGTTTGGGATTATTTTATGGTTTTGGATGGATTTAGATACCTAATTTGTCGCCTTTGTGTGTTTTCTGAATATAATGTCTCAGACACCAAGCCAGGTAGTCACCACCCAAAGTCAGCTGACCTCTTTAGTGGTGAACCTGCTTCCTTCCTCCAAACGGTGAGCTATAACCAGGATAGTTAACGTGAACATATATTAGCGCCAGAGCAGATTGGTGAATCATGCAAATAATTTCTAGACATTAACAAACACTGTGGGGTGTATTGAGGTGCACCAAAACAAAACAGATCTGTAGACTTCAGCCAATAGAAGGTTCTTCAGTGCTGGTGGGAGACACTACCCATTTGTTTTCTTAGAACAATGGGAGATATTTGACCTTGCTAAGTTAAACTTTGGTCTTGGAATGTCAAGTTGATTTTATCTGACATGCGAAAAATTTCACTGGCTTGATTTGTCATATAGGACCTTCCAGAGGCAGCTCAAAGCGGGGCTTATGTTTATGGGTTTATGGCAGAATTGTTTTGTGAAAGAGGCTACAGTGATGACAATAAGACAATAAAAATTCTGGCTTTAATTATGTTGTGAAAGAGGCTAGACTTTACATAGTACACGGTCTCTTTTGTGTCTTCTTCATTTTCCCTTTTTCTCTACTTTGGGATTAGTAAATTGGCTTAAAGTGTTAGACCGTTTAGGTTTGTATTTCATTTGTTACTTTCTCATCTTATTGGCCCACTTTTGGTCAGGTATCAGTGTCCAGGGCCTGTAAAAACAATCTAGCTATGTTGTGCCTCTTGAGCAAGTTCAAAAAGAACTGCTTGTTTGCTGAAATTCCCTTTAGTTTTTTTTTTTTTTTTTTTTTTATCTTGGCGTTATGAGGCTAAATTGGATTTAGTGAGTCAGTGGTAATCTGTTAAGTTAAATGATGCTCCATCCACCACAAGGGAAGAAAAAGGGAAAGGAGCCCGATGAGGAGGTGGCCACTCACTTCTTAACCAGAAGCTGTCTGGCTCTCATATGGGACGGGGGCGGGTGTGAGGAAAAGTGGGGGGTTTGGTGGCAAGAGAGATGGGGTGGCGGGGCGGAGGGGGGAGGCAAGTTGCCCTGTTGTGTAGGAGGAGGTAGACGAAGCACAGATGAAAAGGCATAGGGGAAGCCGGCTGAGCCGAGGAGGCATCAATACGGGGCTAAGTGGCAGCAGAACCTCACCTCAGGGGAGTGCTAGTTGGTGCTGAGAGCCAGAATCGGGGATTAAATGTTCAGGACACAGGCTTAATCTTAGTGTTAATGTTACGTAAGGCCTAAGGTGTTGCCCCAGCNTGAGAGTTTCAGCTCTGCTTAGCAAGCTGCACGAGGAACTAGAGGGAGGAGGTGGAGGCCAGGAGGCAGGGATCACGGAGGTAATGCCTCCCTTGTTTGGAGTGATGCCCAGGCTGGGTAATGTTGAGTACAAAGACTTGGGAGGGGATGATGCTGTCAGCCTGTGATTGAGGTACTCCGGCTTGATTGATATCCTTGTCTGGCTGTCTTGTGCCAAGCGCCTTAGTGCTGGCTTGTAATCCTAGTTTGTCTGACAACATCCTTTTTTGTTGAGTACCAGAGGGCAGCTCTTTGTTTTCCTGTCTATGGATGGGTGTGTTTGCGCAGAGCAATGCTAAGATGTTTTGGATAGCCTCTTTAGAGCTGCCACAGTATTATTTAGGATCTTAGTTTTATTGTTATAATGGTTCAGTTTGATCGTTGTGTTAGCTGACGAACGCAGCATTTCAATACTTCCACGGGTGGGTGTATTCCAAATCTCTAAAAGTTTTTTCTTTTTTTTTTGTCTATCATTTCTTTATTCTTTGGACTCCATTGTCCCACATTGTATTAGTTTTTCATGTAATGGCAGTTTTTGGTTGACTGATCTGTAAAATATAGAAAAATTATGGTGATAGTGTTTCTTTAGTAGCAAAAATGATTGCCATATGACTTATTTAAAACAGAAGAGAAACAATTGCTTTTCTGTTTTAAGCACACATACATATATTTTGACTAGGTTTAGTAAAAAAAATATATATATATATATATATATGGTGATGGCAAGGAAGGTTTTCAGTCTGAAGGACATGAATCGCATCACCAAAGATAAAAAGTAAAATCCCAGTGGAAACATTCAAAGAGCTGATCAGCAAATAGATTAAATGTTTGATTGCTTTTCCTCTGATTACTAAGAAGTATATAAATACTTTTTGATGCGCCAATCTAAATAAAAATATAAATGTAACAGACACATTTCAGAATAGTTTATTGTCTTTTGATAGATGGTTGTCTCTTTTCCTATCAAAAAACATTCACGGTTAAGTAAAAAAATATTTTATAATACATAAATATTTATAAAAAATAACTTTAAAAATGCAAAATGGCAAATATTAGTTTATTAGTGTTTTTGTAGTGTCCTTTCACCGTTTTTATTTTCTGTTGCACATGGAACAAAGTTGTGTGCTGTTGCCGCAGGCCTTGGTCTGTCACTAAGAGCCAAAGTATCCCTCGTTGTCTCCATTACAAGCTTTCATTATCAATGTCCTACTCACAAGCACAAAAAGGTCAAGTGCATAGCAGTGTCCTGCACTACAGCTAAGGGGTTTGGATCTTTCTTGTACTCCCTTGGGCATGTTACTCAATAAATACATGGATTCGGGTTAGGGGAGAGTAAAAAAAAAAGGAAGAAGAGCGCATTACAATGTTCGAATATATGTATGGGAGTATGCAAAAGGAGAGAATATGAGAGAGTGAGGAAAAAGAGCAAGGGTGTTTGAGAAAAGAGAGACAGAGAGTGATAGAGAGAGAGACTGAGACTGACATGTCTTTTGGTGAAGTGGTGTCGTCTTCCACATCAATGTCTGATGCTTGTGCTGCCAGGTGCCGGAAATGTGGTTCAGAAAGGAGAGAAGAGAGAAGAAGGGGAAAGTAGAGAAAAAAAGGCAGGGTAGATGGAAGATTTTTTTTTTCTTATGTGACGGCGCTGACAGCTCCCCTGCATTGCACTGAGCTTAAATAATGGGATGCTCATTTGCATAACGAGGGACGTTATCACCTCTACTGTCAAAAGAAAACACAACAACAGTTCTTCTGCTCCTCCCCGAGATAGATTGGGTTGGCCTACTTTAGCACTCCAGAGAGATGCTCTGGAGCTCGGGCTTAGCCAGGCTCATACAAGAGTGCACACACCCATGTACACGCACACACGCACGGGTGCATGCACACGCATGCACACGGACAGCCGTTCAAAGTTTTTGGAGCGCGGTTCTCTTTTCCTCGTGGGTGCAGTCCTTCACAGAAAGCTGCAGCGCTCCACCTGAGTGAGGGTTTCTACACCCTCAGCTGTTCACACAAAAGTACAGTTTTTTACTATTAATCAGGTGGTGTCACTGACTTGCAGTTTCTCCAGCTGGATTAAGTGCAAGCAGGAGTTGCGCTCGATCCTAGTGCGACTTTCAGAGAAACATAGCATTTTTTCTTGTTCTCCTTGTGGCTTTGTTTTGCCAGAACGTGGCAAGACCCGGGCTCCGCTTTTACATCTGCCACTTATCCTGCAGCTCACATCTGCCTCTCTGGCAGATATGATATGGACTGCAGATAGAGTAGTAAAAGTACATGGCTGGCAAGTTCCACTGTCAATATACAGTGCGGTTTCAAGGGAGAGACATAAAATGTGTTTCTCAGAGCCGAGGTAATGTAACAGTGTTGGTGATTAGAGCATTTAAGTTAGTGGCACATCCAAAACACTGTCAAAGAACGAGGCAAGATCCTGACAGCGCTGTCTTCTCTCGTAGTGGGTGCCTCGGTAAAAAAAAAAAAAATAAAAAATGCAAAAACTGATTTGCATGATATCGACAGAGAAAAACACAGCATTTCTCACAACATTGTTGACAGATTCTTTGTCTTTCTTCACCCTCCCTTGTGGCTGCCGTGATGCTACTTTTATATATTTTTTCCCCTCTCACTGTTTTGCCATATTTCATTTCATTTAATGCTTATTCTCTGCTTACCCCTCCCTCTCTGTCTTGCAGGTACAGATGCTGGAATCTTTGAGGTGATTGGAACAAATAGAAAGAAGAAAAAAGCTAGATAAGAGATAGCAGGAGTGCAAGAGTGAAGAGAAAGAAGAGGGAAAAGAAGAAAAGAGGAGAGACAGAGAGTGAGAGAAAGACAGAAGAAAGCTTTGAGTTATTCAGAAAGAGAAGAAAAAGAAAGAGACGGGGACGATGGGGAGGAAAAAGATTCAGATCACGCGGATTATGGATGAACGCAACAGACAGGTAAGTCCCGAGGGGGTGGGAGGATGGATGAGTACGAGAATGGGGGAGAGAAAAGGCTGGAGGAGGGAGGAAGAAAGGAGAAACACCCTACACCCCCAATAGCCCTCAACAATGAAGGTCTTCTGGGAGTCTGGGCAATATGTGAACTGGGGAAAGGAAAGGTGCATGCAGGAAATCTCCTTATTTAATGTCTTTCAGAAGTATCCATATATCTTAAACTTTTACCTTGTCTTACATCGCAAACCAAAAACTTTAGTTTATTTCGTTAGGAATTTATGTGCTAGACCACCACAAACTGGAATGTAATAGTGAAAGTGAAGGAAGCGATCTCAACTGATTGTTTTTTAAAGTTATTTTGTGAAAAGCGTTCAAACATTAGTGAACGCATACCATCATTTAGACCAAGAAATACACTAGACTGGTCAAGGAAGTTCTGCAAGAAGAAAATGTAATGCAGAATTGCAAATGTGTGTTTCAAACATTTGGAATTTAGAGCAAAGGCATTGTAGCAAGTAATGTGCAGGACTAAACAAAACATTTGAAAAAAAGAGTAACTTTTTTTTTTTAGTTTGCATACAAAAGCTACGTGTGGCAAAAAGCTGGCAGCATAATTCTGTGGGGATGCTTAAGCAGGAAATAGGTAGGTGTTCTGAGGTGATGGGAAGATTGACAGATACATTCAGAGCAGTCTTTTAATAAAACATCTTAGAGGAAGAGGTTCAACTTACTTCTAAAGAACAATTGTGTTAAACATACAGTCAGAGCTGCAATGGAATAGTTTAGCTCTAAACATATTCATGTGCTCGAATGGCCCAATGAAAGTCGAGGCCTAAATCCAACAATTGAGAATCACTGACTTAAACTTAGAAACTCATGCTGACAGACATTCATGATACCTTCTGACTGAGGTTGGGGTATTTATCAAATGTTTTAGTCCTTAGCAGTGTAAAGCTTATACAGACGTATAAAAGCACACTATATTTTTTAGATTTTCATTAATGAAAAACTTTGAAAGAAATCTTTGCCTTCCATTTTATAGTGCTGTGCTGACTTGTGCAAAAAATTCTAATACAATATATCGATGGCTGTGACATGATGTCTGAGGCTTTACATTTTTGGTGGAGGAGTTGCTGTACATTTCTCTTAAGTGTAAAACATTTAACTGGGGCTTTACATTTGTTCATCTTAAAATTAACTCTACATCACTATCACACAGCTGCAGCTGAAGTGTCCTTTACACAACCAACCTGTCATAATGCACATTTTAGCTCACTGCTAGTGGAATATTACCGGAAAGAGGGTAGCAGCTCACGAGTGTCTGGGTGGAGTAAAACATAAATAAACAACCAAACAGACATGGAAAACTTAAAATGACACACTGGAAAACAAATGCTGTAGCTCTATTTTTGTTTTGAATAGAATCAGTACCAAGACGTAGAGCATTTAATATCAAACAGTTTAAGCTAAACAACAGTGCTAATAAAGGACATATTGACGTAGAAAACACTTTGCAACAACAGCTGGCATCACTTGAGAGAGATATATAAAATGAGCTAATAGTGGACAGAGAGAAGTAGACACTATAGTCTGTGGCAGGAAATAGACAGAGACAGAGCTCTCTCTCTGCCCTTGAGGCCCACAATCGATCACTTCCTGTGGCATGGCTGACCACTGACACTTTGTCAGCTTCCTGGCAGCTCCAATTGGATCCATACGCTGCTAAGGTGGCCTCTGGATCACAGGTCAAACACATACACAGACCCATTTCTGTCGCTGTTGAGACATCTTTATGCTTGGGTTTATACAGGCATGCTCCCATGTTGTTTCAGGCCAGAATTTATCTAGCAGTGATCTTGAGGACATAATTTAAGGACAGTCAAGAATATCTTAAGGGATAGTTTGGATTGTTTTAAGTCGGGTTCTTTGAAGTTTTTATCAGAATTAGTTCCCTTACCTGAAGTAAAAATATGTTATTTTGAAATGAGTGTGTCATAGCACTATCTCACAATTAGTCATCAGTTTAGCTTCCTGTAGCAATCTAAAACATCTCAAATTGAGTTTATTTATATCTGTGGGGTAAAACTCAGTATTAGTGGCTACTCACTACCTATTCTTTCACAAGAGACCAATGTTAATATTGTCAATGTAGTTTAAGCTAAGAAATGTTCATGTCAATACACCTGCAACTTCAAGCTGAGCTCTAAGTTTGTCAAGAGTGGAGTAAATGTTCACATTTTCAGATCTAGTGGCTATTTGGAAATTATGCTGAATGACTCAGAACCAGTTTATCAGACAGACTTGACATACAGCGACAACCTGCAGCTTCACACATTGGAAGTTTAGCATTGCAACACAGATTTTGTTCAGCTTAGAAAATAGCAAAAAACTAACAATGGTCTTTTGTGAAAATAAAGACGGTTAATATGCTGTTACTAATACAGATCCTTTTCAACTTAGCTGTTTAAAATTGCTAAAATAAGCTAAAACTTGTCTGGCTAGCTGTTAGCCTTCTCAGGATGTATGGCGTGTTTTATTTGCAGTTGGATGTTGAACTGTTAGCGTTCCCAGTTGGAAAAACAACAAGAACAAGAGGTTAGAATTCTGACTGGGAGAAGTGATGTATCCATCATAGCTGTCATACAGGTTAAACATATTTATAGTAGCAACTATTAGCATTTTTAAGCATTTTTCGACATATTGTAACTTAATAAATTGGTGGCAGAAACAAATCAGACCATTTCGTTTTCTAAAAGCTGATCACAATATGACATCCATCACATTACTGATAAAAATGTTAAAACATTTTAAATAAATAAAACTGTCCCTTTAAGAGAAAACAAAAAAAATCTAGGTAAATAAAGTTTGACTGGAAAAAAAATGATATGAAAAAGCATTTGCTCTTATGCCAGTTTTCTGTTACTGAAAGAGACAGGCAGGCGGACCAAGAGACAGAGCAAGAGCAGGGAGGAGGTCACAGGAATGTTACATGAGGACTATAACTATCGTGTTGCAGCACCCACTCTCCCTCAGTGTTATCTCAGGCCCTCTCCCTCACCTCCGCCTTAGCCTATGCCTGCAAGCTGCACCAACCTCTCTGACTCCTGAGGATAAGGAGGGAAAGAGGGAGACAGGAAGGACACCTGAGGGGAATCGATGCCTCAGATATCTTGGCTTTATTTACAGGGAGAGAAGGAAGGAGAAGGAAACTGAGCAGAGAGAAAAGGGTTCACGGAAAGGAAAATCAATAAATCGCTGCATTTTTCTTGTTTTGATCTTTAAAGCGATAATAATCATTAATAGCTGCTGCTTTATGGAAATAATAAGTCCTCCTGGCATGACTTCACCGAGTTATGTGGAAAGCACCACTCTCTTAATGAACCTGGAGCCTAAATAAGTGATGTCATTTTGTTTAGGGGAGGAGGACATCACAAGACTGAGACAGACACAGAAACTTAAAATTTCTTCCTGTATGAAAACAAAAAAAAAAACCCAGAAGCTTTGCTTTTGCATATTTTCACTTCCTTTTTGAGGAAATGTCCCAAGTCTAAGCAAAATAAACACCAGATGACTGCTCTCTTCCTCACATTTATAACATATTTCAGGTTTGTATGCCTAAAACATTTACTGTCCACTTAAAAGGATAATTCAGAATTGTGAAGTGAGATTCTGTTAAAAGGTTACAAGCCAAAATATCTAACATTACAAGCCAAAATATCTAAAGTCCAGATGATTCAAGAGAATCATCTGGACTTCATTTAGTATAAGTTCAGATAAATTTGTTCCATTGACTGAAGCTAATGGCCAAGACCAAAGTGGACATTTACCTACTTAAAAGAACTCTAATTATGAAAAACATCATTGTGATTAAATGTAAAACATTTAACAATGCATTACCTTTTTCTTAGTAACTCTGATGAGATCCCGAAAAATCAACAACCTCCTCAGCTTAAAGTCTATGTCTCACTGCCCTGGGTATCATTGTACCATAGTGATGGATGCTAACACTACTGAAAATAAATGATCTGTTAACAAAATAATCACCCAACACAAATTTTCAGGTTGCCATGACACTGAACCAACTAATGTGGATTAGTGGATTAGTTATTTGGCCCAGCTAAGATATTAACTCTACATAACCTTTCAACAGAGCATCATTTAACAAAAAATCTTTAGCTATCCCTCCAAACATATTAAAACTTATTTCGCCTGCAATGCAAAAAAAATAAAAAATACAACTTCTGTTAAGAGAGAGAAAAAAATATGAGCTTTTAGTTTAAAAAAAGCTGAAAAAGAGTGCTTCATGCCTTATTTTGAAATTTACTGCAGTTCATCCTGGATTCTTACACACTCCATAACGCTACCGTCTTTGGAGTGGCACCACTCTGTGGAGCTGTCAGCGCTACCTTGCCACCTACAGAGCGGTGCTGCCTCCCCTTCCTTCCCCTCCTGCACTCCTCCCAGTGGCAGGATCACACTGGGCACGGCGCCTGGCTCTCTCTGGGCGGCCACTTTGGACTGCCACCCCCGGGCTCCGAAACACTTCCCGAGAGCGGTGGCAGAAGGGCTAGGCCTCCCTGGTGTTGACTGGCTGCCCGGAGCTCCGGACAGTGGGCAGCAGTGTGTGAACCCTGGCTCCAAGCCGCCCGACCACTCATACCCTCTCCCAGCCTCGGGCACATGAAAGAGGCCCCTGTGTCATAAACTCATGGGCTGCAAACAGAGAGCAGACTCTCTTGATCTGCACACACATAGGCAGGCAAATGCTCCTATGGTAAAAGATACAAGTACAGGTGTGGGTGCGCATACACATAGAGGTAGCTGATTATTCTATCACATGCATATTTTACATACTACATTTACTGGCTTTGTGTACCCTGAATTCACAAACACACGCTTTCATTTACATGCAAACATCTACAACACATCTTTCTCTGTCTAGCCCGTCATGGGGATCAACTAATTTACTGCAATTGGCTCTAATTAGTGTTACCTCTCCAGCCAGTACACTCAGTGGGCTTAATTTAGGATGACTTGTTGGGGTGAACGTGTATGGGGTGTGCGCTTGTGTGTGTGTTTCTCTGTGTGTCCTTGTGTGGGACATGTGGTCTCCAAAGGGAAGGGACCCAGGGGCCAAAGGTTAAACATGGATCAGGTCATCAGCGACAGGAAGTAAAACAACTGGATTTCTCAGCTCCCTCAAAATAAGTCGCTCACACTTAGCTGGGGAGGAGAATAATAATAATAAAAAAAAAACAAGTATGTTTTCATGTCCTTCTGTGTCTGTTTTCCCCTTTTCTACTCTACTCCTCGCTAAGTGAACTGCAGCAGCAAAGACAAAAGAAGAGATCTTTTTGTTTCAGCTGGCAATGCATTCTTCACTCTCAATCAACAGCGCTGGGGTGAGAAAACGTGTGAGAAAAATTAACAGCAGGAAAATAATGAGGCCCACAGGGCAACTCTTCACCCCTGAACTCCTCCTCCTCTAATTCCCTGTTTCCCACCTTCAGTCGTCTCCCTCTCCTACCACGGCGAGTGGCACTCCTTCGCTGTCGTCTGCTCGCCACTATAGGATCTCACCTGAGAGAGGCCCACGAAGATCGCAACATCTCTTTTATATTGTGTGTCTGCAAATCATTTTTGTTTGTTTCATTCTTGCACATTAATTACATTATCCACCATTATTGGGGGATTTTGATCAGGACGATACAGCTCTCCACCTCGGGTGCCATTGTGTCCGAGGCAGCCCACGTTGTTTCTCATTGTTAATAGGGACTTTGGAATTGCTTCTGGGTTACAATGTAAGCACCATAAGAAAATATGGCCATACATCGCAGTTGAAAGTAGCATCTGATTATCTGTGCTACGTTAAATCCTGACTGTGTTTGATCAGCTCTATTTTAATGTCCAAAATAGTTAGGCTGGTGAAACCAGAATAATTTTGTGCTAAACAGAATTAAAACGTAGTTTAAGACATAAGAATCCTAGTTTTGTTTTCCAAATCCTAAAAAATGTTTTTTTTATTATTATTATTAAGACAACTGCAAATTGAGTCAAACATAAAACTTCAATATTATCTTGAGAACAATTTTAAACATTTGTTACCAGCTTGGAATTGTGACCCTTAATTGGAAAAAACAAACAACTTCTTACTTAGTTCAAAGCTGTTGTTCAAATCTTTCATTGTCTTATCCTCGGTTTTGTGAACCTAAAGAGAGGTGTAACCCATACTGTAAAAAAA